>JAPTYQ010000019.1:14503497-14531280 GCA_029814465.1 Ostorhinchus cyanosoma
ACCACAGTGAACATGTGACACATAAACAGTAACACAATGCTTGCAGTTTCATACTCACAGTTTGTCAGGTCTTTTATGTATTGTAATTGTGTCTCTCAACTATTAGTAAGTTTTTATTTTTATCAATTACTAGAAATTTCAGGCAACCCCACATGGTGTCCTGACTCCAAGGTTGAAAAACACTGACTTAATTCATTCAGGATTATGTACAGTAGTTACATTTTGACAGGGACAATATCTTTACTGAGCTGGTTTTAAAGTAGATTCAAGACCTAAATCCACAAACAATAAAACAAACGGTGAGGTCTTTTCATATTACTAATCCATATTCTGTCTGTGTAGTTTTAGCATTTAATACAGTTTTGGTTCGTATTCCTGTCCCGTCCATCAATCCCATGTACCCGTGTCTCTACAATTTGTTCGAGCACCCTCCTCACAGCCCATAAATCCTCTAAATTTTCACTGTTCATGTGTTGAAACAATCACACTAACCGACTGTCAGCTTGCACTGACTATATAAGCTGATTCCAAAAAAGGAGAAGCTCGCCTCAGTTAATAGTTAATTCCCAAAGCATCAAAGAATAAAGTGCAAGTGGCACACAAAGTGTCATGGCAAGTGTTTGACTTCAAAGCAAATCTATGACTTTGAGAAAATACAGCCACTCTGTACTAAAACCCCTAAAATAAATAATAAAAGTAGAGGATAAAACAATCAATCACAGTTTACTTGGTTTAGTAAGAATTACAGTAGCATCACAGCTCTATAAATGTTAAATTTATCAGTAGAAAAGTCTAAAGCTGCCAGAAGAACACATCTGATGTAACCTCATCTGCACAATATCCATTAATGAGATTTTTAAATTTAAAAAGCGACTGAATTGCACAACCTTGACTCAAAAAGAGCAGCGATAGAGCATACTTCTGCAACAAATGGTAGCAATTTCAACAATCAAACTGCTTTATTTGAAGTATTTATCATTAGCTTCTATAGGAAATTAGCCTGCATGCCATTTAAGTGCTTAAACTTGAAAAAAAGGGCAATATTTAGAAGCAATACAAACAATATTAATCGTCAGAAAGTGAAATAGAGGACGGTGCACTTTCATGTTCCCTCTCTAGACTGAGAGGAAACAAAGCTGTGTCGACCTTGTAAAGTCAATGCTGACATAGAGGACACGTTAGACATTTGGCTGGCAGAAGGAGAATATGACAGGAGAGACAGAGCAGAGGGTAATGAGTGTTTGGTTTGCAAAAATATCACTGCAAGTCGAGTGTGACGTACAGATTTATCTCAGAATGTCGCATATCTGGAAGCTAATCAAATTAATCTCCAGCTTGATATTTTCAGTGAGTTAGATGGAAATTAAGTGTTTTTGTAGAAAAAAATGTATCAGATAATTATGTCTTGATTGGTTCTTTAGCTAAAACTATGTGAAGTCAAACTTTCTAATCATTTTCACTATTACTATAAACTTGCTTTTAATGCAAACTTACTGTTAGGAGTCATGGGAAAATTCCTTCAAATGACATGTCAACTTTGTAACACTTTCAATCTCATAAGTACCAAAAATCCTGCTGCCCCATTTCAGACTGAAGACTGTCCTCAGATGGAGTGATGGTTTAAGACTTTGGGCTAAGTAGGGTCAAATGGTCCTAGTCTTAAATCTGTTAAGACCACCAATCCAACCCCTGGGGAGAGGTAGGCCCTTATCTGTGATGTCCTCACATATGAGCAAGTGTACACACACACGCACACACACACTCATATTATATCCATGTCTATGAACACACATACACTCAGCCAATCACTACTTCAATCATCCTGTGTGTGTTTCCCTTTTTCCATCAGCGTTCATCCTTCAAAGCCAGACATGTCTGATCAAACTGCAGCTCAGCTTTTGCCACGTAAAAGGATTAGTCCTCTGCTCTCTGTCCTGATGTTGCCTTTGTGACCCCCCCCCCGCCCACAGCTTTTTACCCACTATCACCTCTGAGTACAGGACTGTTAAAATAGAAAACTGTAGCTTAGGTGAGTGCGTGTGAGATGCCCTGTGAGGGTATGAGTTTGTTCTGTCTGACTGAGACAGAGGCAGCCTGTGTGACTCACACTGCAGTCATACTGCAAAGACAGGAGGGGGGGGTTAGGCGGGAAGGTGGGGGGCTTGATAGAACAATGGTAGAGAAGGATAGATGGAGCTTCTCGACATCAGCATAAACAGCAGTATACTATTTTTCTGCATGTTGTTGCAGATCGAGTGACTTTGTTTCCCTCTGTTCTTTTCCTCCTACATTTGTCCTCTTCACCAGCAAGTAATTTGTCACTTTGTTGTGGTTAATTTGTGTAGCAGAGTCTCATCTAATTAACCGGGATTGGGCTAATCAATTATGTATAAAGATAGGTACTGAAAAGTGGACAGAGTAATTGTAATTATAATGATTTTCAGCATTTGTCTGGATAAAATGAAAGTGATATCCTCTAAGACCGGTGATATAAACATGCTATGAAATGACGTAAGTTTTTAAACCTTTGTCAGCAGAAAAAAATTATGTATTTTGGTCTAACTGGAGGATAATAGAGAATGTAGATATGAACCTCCTGACTGCAGAAGTAACACAAATCAGCTGAAAAACATTAAGACATGCAGCCTCCATGATTCACCAAAGAATATACACAAACTGAAACATTGAAGGTGGTAAAGTAAAAGATAAATGGATAAAGCCAAGGCATAACTGCTGTGCATTCATTGGACTGAGATGCTCAGTGTTTGCCTTAAAATAAAGCAAGCAACTGTTATGCAACTTCTCCTGTGTGAGACAGCAGGACCTTGAAGTTTGACAAATATGGTTCAGAAAATGACTCAACGAAATGTCCAGTAGTTTTTAAAATGGACTCACACAGTTCATTATTTTAATTGGCTATCAATCTGTATCAATTCTGTGTCAAATCTCATGTTTTATACTATTATTCGAAACCTGAGAGCTGAAAGAAACAGACATCTAACCTGTTTCAGTAGTTGCAGACATCAGAAAATGCTCAACTGTAAATCTACATCATTCAGTAGTTGTGACTTTTGCTACAGTTCAGACCGGAGCAATGTCAGCCACAAGCAAAAGAGGGAGACAGTCACCGTGGTTACACACATACACCAATCCATGTGAGCCACCCCGAGGTCACGGGTGATGTTACTGATGGGCCAACTCTCTGGCTTGGGGGCCAAACAAATGGATGTGTTAACACACACACCATGAGCAAACGTGGCTGTACATGTGATACACCAGGTCAGTGCCAGGTTGACTTCACTGCAAAGAGTTGAAAGACAGAGATTTTGTTTAAAAATGTAAAATCTGCAGATAAGAGGATGTGATGTCAGGTAGTTTTGATGTAACTTCAATGGTTTATACAGAGTGTGTGTGTCACCCTGTGTGAGCGACAGCTGAGGCATGCAGTGCTGCGTCTGCACACTGACTGGTCAGATCAGCATCAAACCCAGTGGAAGTCTGCACAGTGCACAACCACACTGCAGTGCTCCATTTCAACTCTCTGTAGGCTAAACCACATGGGACATTGTTGTTGTGATATTTTCCCCTGAGTACGTTTTGCAACTCACTAAACATCTCTCCTAAGTAGTGTCACAGACGATACGTCATAGTTTGTTACCTGACAAATGCTGTGACCGAAAGAATGTAGAGTTGAGTAAAGATCAAAGCCAGGATATGTTCCAATATGGGAAACAGAAAAGAGCACAGACCTAACTGCTAAAATTTTGAGTTTAAGGGTCTACTGTATAACCCCAAAACAACGTAAGTGAGGTGAGAAACAGTGGAGCATGATGGATAAGGATATATGAAAAGATTGCCCCTTGTTCTCTGCTCTCTGATTATTAATCTCCTGTGGGTGATAGGTTTTGGTTTCCACAGCAACTCTGGCCATAATATCAGATGAAGTTTGACCTGCGTCTCACAACAGAGCCATAAAAACAGCACACTTATTACATTCAAGTAACAAAAGGGTCAGGGTACTTCCAAATATAATATTATAATTTCTTCCTTGGTAGCATTGCTTACTCTTTTCCTGTCTGTATCTACACTGTCACTATGCAGTCGAGAAAATATTCTAAAAGAAATGAACTTAGATTTAACATTGAAGAGTATTTTATGAGTTTTAAATCATTTTATGTCCACGAGAGAGGGAATGCATTATTTAAGGCTTGTGTGAATGATTCAACACACAGAGTACTCCAGTTACTCATATACATAATGCAGGGTTACACATAAACACCCAGGCCACAGCCGCCTGTCTTATGGCATTAGGAAACTACTGCTGATATTGTAGATAGTTATATAACAGAAGCGGACTGCAGGCTGAACCCTGAACGTGAATGACCCTGTACTAAACAGCTGCTGGTTTAATTAGACTGTAGAGCGGTGATATGATAGTTAACACACAAACCAAGGGAGTGAATCTTGTAAAGTCGTCAGGGTAGATAGAAAAAGGTTTTGATCTTAATTTGTTACGCTTTTAAGGATGAGGCTTGGTGTGCTCCATTTATCACACTCAACAAGTAAAGATTATTTTTCAGCTTGGCCTCCAACAAATAAGAGTGGGATTTCATTTCAGTGATAGATGGGTTTAACTGGCTTAAAAACCTGTTGACGAAAGCGGCCCTACATTTGATGGTGACACGGGACAAACAACTGTCAGTCAAAGAGAGAATTCTATGATAAATCCCTTAAGTGGAGCTAAGGATTTCACTTAGCTTGCTTGGAACTGTCAATCAAATCCACAACATCTGTATGTAAGTGAAGAGCATCTGTTGTCAGTAGGGAACTTAGGAGGACAGGACTTTCACCCACCCGAGGACTCCCGGCAGGCTCGATGCTCTGAATCTCCTTCTTTTTTTGCTCCTGGGTCACAATGTCTTTCAGATACTCGTTCACCTATGAGAGGAAGGACAAATACTGAGTGAGATTCACTGATCCAGAAGCAGCTGCACATCTGTAGACATGTTAATGGTTAACATAAAAGAATGAGAAAAATGATGATGTTCTATGAAGTCCATATTTTTTTTTTTTTTTTTTTTTTAAACTCTGCTCTATTAATTTCAAGTGTTACCAGGTACCAGCATCCAACAGCATCACCTGATCTAAAATGTTTAATAACCTCTGAACAACTAATCTGTCAATACAAGTAAATCATTGACGTAAAATACAGTTTATCATCTTTTCATGGTCATCAGATATGACTCATTTGGATGTTCAGAGGCTCTGTAGTTACCGTGGAAACACTGTCATCTTCTACAACATTGATTCACAAGTAAAACCCATGGAGTTTGATCAATGACAGTGGATGGAGATACTTGTTTTATGTTCAGTTATAAATTTTGATAGGAAAAGTCACTTTTTCTTCAGTTTTCTGTTTTTATATGATAACCTTCAACTTTAATCTGAGTTTTAATGAACATCTCTATGATCAGAAAATTAAATATAAGAAAATACATGATTTTCACTGGAGAAAAAAAAGCAAAATACAAAGGAAAATATTGTGTTAAATGGTGATAAATCACTTATACAAAGGTTAAAAATAATTTGGGATCTGCTACAAAAATAACACCGGGTCTTTAAGGGTTAATGTAGTGTTTTCTTCTGTTACTCTCTTGTGATTAACACAAATCAAAGTTCAAGTAAGACATTCTACTCTATGTACAATCCTTTCTTAAAGTTAATGTAATCAGATCTAATCTAACTAAATCCTGCATTTTGGACAACTTAACATGCTCTCTCAGGTTCATATAGATCAAGTTAAAGACAGCATTCCTTGTTAAAGCTGATGAATTTTGGACGTTTGGAAGGCAAGAGGGCCCCAACTGTGAGCCATATGTCCAAGCAGCAGGACTCCATGACCACACCTCTTTAAACTATTATTACACTGTGTGTGTGTGTGTGTGTGTGTGTGTGTGCCCTTGTTTTCTTATCTAAATGTAAAAAATCTGGTTCCACAGTCACATTGTGGAGAGGCAATTACACTGTGGAGACATAAAGCTAATCTACACAGTGTAAATTCCTTTCAAAGGTTAAGGCTTGTCTGTTTTTAAGTTAAGCTTAACGTTACATTTAAGGTTTACGCACATTGCGGTTATGCTTAAGATTTGGGTATTTCTTCACAAAATTAATCTAAGTGAATGGAAAGTCCCTTTAAAGCATTAAAGCCTGATGTGTGTGTTAAGCTCTGACTTGGCTGCAGTTCCTACCAGAAGAATGTAAACAAACTGGGCGCTCTAGTACTGTATGGAAGAGCCATCAGAGCCATCTGCACATCCTGCATGCAGCTGTACGCCTGCAGTTCACTACTGCATACAGTACTGCATACATACAGCACATGCAGGCTCATAGAACATTAAGCTGCATTTGCTGATGTATATGTACTGTAAAGATACTGTGTGGGATGTTTTAGACGTTGCACGTTTTTCCTTGTAGCTATTGTCACACATCTTATCAGGATTAAACAGGCACACACCAGTCTAGAACCACACTACCCAAACTAACTCCCCCTTTTATTGACTTGTATGTCCACGTTTTCTCCTAGATAATGTTTCTGTTTTGTGCTGTCACACTCTGGCTGTAATATATTTCGTGTTTGCACTTAAAGCCATCATTTTTAAAGCTTAAAGTGGTATGTATATCATGTGAAGATGGAAATCATAAGGCAAGATGCCACTTTCATTTGACTTCATCAAGTTCTCAAGATTCTTGTTTCCTTATATAACAATGCAACAAACCAGATGTACGAGATACACGTAACACAAAGCATGGTATTAATAACACACTGTTTCAGGGCAGTGAAAGTCGAAAAAGGAGGATAACTTTTCTTGTGCTGTGACTTTACCTGTACATGTCATACAGACGTAACACTGCGAATGTGCAACAGTTTTGTTGGTATTTGGTGACAGAAATTTCTTGAAACATGACACTAGTGAAAATGTTTTTAATACAGAAGTTGTGCAGACACTATATGACTACCATCTACAATTATAGATACTGAAATAATTTGAGTTTCTGTGGAGGTTATTGTACAGAAAGGTCTAAAAATGTGGTAAATTATCATTACTCATACACAATAATACACTCACACATGTAACATACCTTGTTTATCCAGGTAGTGACTGAGTCCTCTGTATCATACGGTGTTTCAACTTCAAGATTACCAGATGAATATTGGTGAATAGAAGACATCACCTTTTCTGCACTCACTGTCTCCACGGTGTATGCCATCATCAGAGTGTCAATCACGGCCAGATGGGCACTCTGGAAAACAAACAGCACAGACATACATTTTAGGAGAAAAAAATGTTTGTTTGTTTGTTTAATTAGAATATTGCATCAAACAACAATAAAAGAAAGTCAAACATCTGAAAAGGAGTGGGATGGTTTAATTTACTTTCCCCATCCTTCACCTACCCTAAATTTCTATGTCAGATTCCCTAGGTAACTCAAAAATCCTCACGTATCAGACTAAATTCTGACTAAGCACAAAACACAAAATTACTGTACATAAAAAGGATAGACTGTCCATTTTGCAGCAGCATTTCACATTAAAATAAACTCTGTCCTTTTCAGAGCAGTAATAGTACACACATTAAAAACCAAAATAAACTCTGTCCCTTTTAAGCCAATAATACACATATCAAAAACAACAGTACACTATCTGCTTCATAACCATGATTACAAGTAGTAGGTAGAGCTTAGTGCCATTCTTCTGAGACATAATGAATCTCAGACAATGACAGTGTTTCTATCTTAAAACAGATGCATTAGTCAAACGACAGGAATGTTACAAATAAGATAAGTGATGTAGTAAAAAATGTATTTGCATCATTTCGTTTTCAGACAAAGACAGACCACTCAGTAAGATGAGGATGAATAAAGAAAATGACATCAAGCCTCATAAAGTGGATAAGGTTACATTAATCAGGCTCACTTTCCCAAATCTTAAAACCTATTGTTTCAGGCTCTTAGACTGAAACGTATTCCACTTGCGTAACTGCAATCATTTGTCAGAAATGAAGCTGCGTGAGTTGTATGTGTTTCCAGAAAATGCAGACAAAGGTTATATTTTTAAGTAATGACAAATGCAAGGAAGGAAAAAGAGCCTGGAACAGATGCACCATATAGGACTGGGTTGGGGTGGGTTTGGATATGACTCTGAATCCACCAACTTTACTGTTTTTAGTGTCTGTTGCCCAGGAAACAAATGCATCCATTCCTGGGTTGAAAATAGATTGTTCATAGCAACTAACTGAGTTCGAGAAGACTGGATAAGAAATGTTCTAATTAACATAGCAGGTATCAATTATATGATGTTATACATATATACTAGGATTTTGTTTTTAAAAGAAAATGTGTCTTTGATACAATGTCTCAGAGTCCTTTTTATTTACAGTTTTAACGTGTAATATACAAATATGTTTACACCATTATTACTAGTACATAGTAAACCAAGTTTGAATGACTCTGAAGCTGTATCTTTATCAGTGGTGTGTGTTTTAGGATGTTTTGTATTAAAGTTATGTTTGTTGTATTATTATTCACAGTATAGCATCCTTTTAAAGGCACAAGGAGATATGAGATGAGAACGGACAAGAAGGGGAGTGCAGCCTTGATCTAACAAAAGCTTTTTTATGACCAGAGTCCAAAAACATTGATAAGGGTAGAAAATGATGTAATCTTCTTTTCTCCTCTGTCAGTTCTTTGCATCTACGCACCACACACTACTTACTCATCCAAATATTTATACTTGTGCTTGAGCTTTTCCATGAGCTAACCCATTTAATGAGCCATTAAGCTGAAGTGGCCCTTCAATGAGCCACAATAATTCAGAGTATTGCCTTCAAACAAAAGGACCAAGACAGGAAAAAATGCACTTGAAGATCTTATTGTGAAATTTAAGAACCACATCATTTGCTAGATTTGTCATTTTATGTAAATAAGAGACATCAGACTAAGAAAATATACAGATAATTGCTATAATATCATCTCCTTTAGATAAGGCTGGAGGTCATCCTTTAAAATAAAGCATGTGTATCCCATTATGAAATGCTAATCATTTTTATGTTCATCAGTAGGAAAATTAAAATCCAGAGGTGAAAGTTTTTACAAGTGCATTATTCCCTCTCCTGGATTTTGCAGCGTGACATTGCTATTAGTAGAGAGCTTAATTTCTACTGTCTCTCTAATCTGGCAATTTGGGAGCAAACCAACCCCATTTAATAATACACTGCCAAGATGTTTTCTATTTCCCTTCATTTACTCTGTCTAAACAATGAAAAACAGTATGCTAGAAATACAATTAATGCACTGAAGACAATTGGCCTATTTTCACCATGAAATTGTCAACTCCAAGCGAGATCAATGTAAAAAGGCTGTGGGGGCAGCATCATCCCTCAAAGGCCTCTTTTTCCTCTTCCGCCTCCTGTGTCCTGCTGAGCAATTTGTGGATATTGATTTGGATCTGCTGTGGTCTGATGAGATAAAATGACAACATGGAGAACTAATCTTGTTTACCCGGCCACAGACCCACAGCCTCTAATTGTACTGAATGGATGTTGTGTGACAGGATCTCATTCTTAAATACTCTTTTAAATAAAACATACTGCTTTAAGTCACAATGCACCCCCTTAAAAAATAAATAAAGTAAGAAATGTCAGAACGGCGGTGCTAACAATCAGAGGCGCATGGGTTTGTCATTTTTCCCCCAAAATACCAATTTCTTGGTATTCATAGTGTGTCTCATCAGACCAAAAGGCAACCACAATGATAACGACTACTGTGTTTAACCAGCATGAGTTGATGACTGATGATGATGATGATGCTGCTGACATTTTTCCATGATTGTTTTATGCCTGAAACTTGCACATCCTACTTGACATTTACCCCATTCATCAATCAGCCAAGGGTTTTACAGCAAAATAAAGATCCTCAAGTGTATAATGTCAAATCTAATGCATTAAAATAGATACAAAACACCAGCATTTAATTCAATTCCCTGTGTATAAGCATACATGTACGTATATACTGTACAAAGCAGATGGTGTGTTACGATTGAAGTGGCAAAGTTACAGATGCTACACTGTGTGACGCTCATACAGTTGGACAGTGAATGTAGGATCAGCTGACCATGTGTAAATGTCAGAGGAAAGCTACAGGGAAAAAGAAAGGCCTCATCAATTGGATGGATGCAGAGTAGTGGCGGTGGAGGAGAAGGAAACGAACAGTGAAACGAAGTAGATACTTGATTGCCCAGAGAAAGGGTTGGCCTTTCTCTTTAGAGCAGGGCCGCCTGTCGTTTGTGGTAAAGTTGCGTTCTCCGTGATATCCCTACATCACGTTTTCTAACCTTTAGGTTTGTTGAGAACACATGCTTCCATTCAGCATTGTTTTATTTCATACTCATATGGATGCACATAGCTATACTTATGAGCTGCCCAGTGCAACCTCTGTTTTCCTCTGCAGGCCACTGAGCTGCTCCACTGGCGCATTCAGAGATCTAAATCCTCGCTCAAGGGCTACATGCATGATTGCAAGAAGGAAAATAATGTTGCAGATTCTGTTTAATGACTTCTTCCTAGGTTATAAACTGACAACTTTCTTATTATAGAACTGCCCTTTAGTTCTTTCTCCAATGAAGATATGACTGTATTATTAGTTAATGCTACAAACTGTGAATTATTTATTTAATCTTCATTTAATACCTTGATTAAACACTATTGTATAAAGCACATTCATTCCTGCAGTTACATAGACACAAGCACCCACGCACAAACACACTTATGCCTCCTCATCTAAGCTGATTGTGTTCATAAATCTCATATTGATTTCTAAGATGCTCCTTCACGGTCAATATCCTGTTTTTACTGTGCTGCTACATTGCTTTTGCTCTGTATTTCCACCTGCAGAAACAGGCAAACACTATTCATCGGTAATACGGCTCTGTGGTAACAGAAAGCAAAGATGCAAATCCACCGTAGAAGCTAGATTTAACATAGCACAAAGGGAGTGTAAATAAGAACCACAGACACCAACAAAAGACTGTGTGTGATACATTCCACCTTATCGTTATTGTGTTATAATCTCTGTTGTCAGAGCTCTGAGCTGCTTGTTGTGACCTGACTGACACTGATGGAATCCTCACTGTAAAATAGATTAACTGAAGAAATATTTTCCATTACATACAGTAAAGCAATTAAGGGACTTAGAGGGTTAAACCTAAGGATCATTTGATACTGTTTTCATGTCTGCTTTATTTATAGACAAACTTCTATCATAATGAAATAGGAGTAGACAAAGACTATAAAATGTACAGGTCTACATGATCCAGCCTGTGCTTTATGGTACCCTGGACCTCTTCAGAACTCAGGAAACAACAGTGACTCAACACTGGCCCAAGAGTGGTGTAATATTGAAAAGCAATCTGCATTTAGACCAGTCCCAGAGGCTCCATACTGGGGGAGAGGTCTAAAAATTGAATCTGTCTAGCTTCAGGTAAATTCATGCCAACTCAGCTAGACATGGAAATGCACTCAACTGTACCTCTCTGTGGTCCCTTTGAAGGTCATCATAAGTCCTGCACAGTAATGGAAAAAGCAGAAAGAACTTCTTTTTCTAACCGTATATTTTTGGTTCATTTCTTAATATATTTTCATTCTTAATGTATGAGAGACTGTGAAAGGATAGCAGCAAAGGTAAAAAGGATAACTTTTATACACAGGGTGGTGTGCGATAGTGTGTGTCACTGGGGAGCATGACCTGAAGAGCAGAACTTTGCCTGAAAAGAAAGAACAACATGTAACTTTTACTTTACTTAGTAATACTCACTAAGAAAATCTAATCATAAAATGAGGCAATATGTGTGGCAACAGTACGCATTTACAGTTAATGACTTGGTCTTAAACTGTAATAAAAGCATTTGACTAAATTGATTGTTTTAATTGAAACAGACATGGACTGAACTTTTTCCACAACTACAATGTGATTATTTCAGCTCATTAGTCTCCAATGTACTTATTTCACTACATTTGGACAAATAATTCCACACTCATCAGAAATCTCTTGGAAATATACAACTTTCCTTCTTCCTTCCTTTTGACGAGAGGATATGCATTACTTCTTTGGAAGCCTGCTCATTTGAGAGCAATAAAAGAACTCAAACACACAGATGCCCATACACACTTCTGGATGTACCAAATACTGACTGTGAGGTCTGGCATCAGTTATGGGAGTTGAGCTTTTAAGCAGCATACCTTCCCTGTTCGTATGCTCCAAACCCAACCTAGCAATTACATAGAAACCTCAAAGCTAACCTTAGAATACTATCAGGGTACTGGATCATGGCTAGCAGCCACTGTTGACCTCCGCCTACACTCCATCAAATCCGTCTATGTTGTAAAAAAGCCCCTGGGTGGCTGGAGCTTGTGTGGATACTGACAAAAGAGCGTTTGATTGAAATGTTAATGAATACCCATTATATAACGTGCATTTACCTGCTGCACATTCACACAAGATCTATAGTAAGGGATGTAATTAATATTTACAATACTTTTGTGCAATTAAAGAGAATTTCATGTAAGGCATAAATTCTATTGGTGTGAAAGAATATAATCTAAGTCCAGACAAGTCAACTAGGTTTTCTCGTTATGTCATAGTCTCTATTTTGCTGCTATATGTGACCTCATTACTAAGACCCTAAAATATAAACTAGGTCTGCAAGAAAAAAAGATTTTAAAAAAGAGCAGACTGCTGCAGATTATCTGCAGAGTATTGCCAGATTTTTAACTGGCATGAGCTCAGGATCGTGGCTCTGTATTCTGTCTGCAAACTGATTTTACTCAAGGTCTACATCAGCGAAAAGACGGACTGATGTGTGCACATGTATTTATCTAACCAGCAATGGAACTGACAAACTCACTGACCTAACTATCATTTGAATGTATCTGAATGCAAACTGTAATTAAATTAAAGCCATTGTATTAAGTAAATATATTGATAGAAATAGGTAGAGTAAATAGATTGACAAAAATCCCCTTAACTAAATATTTCATTGTCAAATTATTGTTTTACATTCCCTCTTTTACTGGACGTGACAGTATCGAATAGAACATTTCAAAAATGTTGATTAACCAGGAACTCATCAGTGAAATGAAAATATGTTGCATAAGAGCACAACAGTAATATAAACCAGTTAAATTTAATCTCATTAAACAGGATCCCTGTAAAGCTCTGCACATAGCAAGATAAATTCATTGTGGATTAAGTGCTTTTACACCCTCACTATTCTTTACATTTGCATGATCAGTAATATGGAGGATGAGGTGAATGGAATAATTTTAGAGTGAGGATGATATGACACAAAATCCCTGGGTCTAATTTTTTCTAAGAAAACAGCAGATTTTCATTATTCTTTTAATAACCCCTCTGAGCTGTTACAACAGATCAGATGTGCCATTTAATACTTGCATGATTTATTTGCCGGTATTTTTTATATATGAGACATGATAATGATGAATTACATTTACATTGCATTCGATTTTAAATTGAAATATTTTCTCATAATGAATCTGCAACTGTGGTGATAAAACATTGCCTAAATTAGTTAATCTCTTACACTTCTAAGACACTTTAGTTAATTATGTATTTGTATTTCTATTGTCTATTAGGCTACCTATCACAGTCATTTGCTGTACTTAATTTAAATTACTTATCATTTTGTTTTAAAAAGACACTCTGGTGACCAAGTGAAGTTAATCTATAGATTACCTCATTTTTAAGCCAGGCTCCTTAGGAGGCAACTAACCTGGACACATCTGCTTTTCTTATTTATAGAAATCTGAATTCTTAGTAATCTGAACCTTCATCTGGATTGAATTTTCCTTGTGAGAAACTAAAGTAGCTCTGAAACAATAAACTACGCTAAAGAAGATTGTAAATCCACAGAGTTTTTGTTCCACTTACGACATAGAAATTTTCAATACAAATGCATTTAAGAGCAAATCCTCACTGGCTGTTGACCTGCGCTCACTGTTCAACTTTAACACTCAAATAAGTTTACATGATATGAATGCAGGTGTTTAGTCTTCTGCATTCAAGGTTGAGAGCATCCAAAATCCAACAACAGCTATGAGTATGTACAAATTGCAATCCCAGTTGCATGTGAAAATATATAAATGCAAAAGACTGTAACTTAAAGGTCTGGTGTGTGTGAGAGAAAGGTACTGTGTGAAAATGTCCCTTTTTCACAAGGAATCAAACTCAGAACCTTCTAATTCTGAGGGCACGGTTCTAACCAGCAAGTAGACACAAATTATAATCAAAATCAAAACTTCAAATGATAATTTTGACAACAAAAATCACAATATGATGTTTTGTGCTATCAAACAATCAAATCTAGGCTATACATTAATAACACAAATATGCAAAAACATAGGAGTCTGAAACTTGTGTAACTGTATCCAGTGCAGAAAGATGCTCGGGATGCAGGGTATCACATAATGTGCCTGCTGCCTACCCATCCATACTTCTGCCTGGGAGTTGCCTCTGGCAGCGTGCACAACATACTGGCTGTGGCTTCACTGAGGCTGACAGGGACAGAAAGTACTTGGACGGGCTTCCCTTCTACCCTGCTGCTTCAGTTCGGCTTTGTTCACTAGATCAAGCGCTCAGAAAAAGAATAACGACAGAGGAAGCCAGTTTGATGTTGAGAAGCATCCTTTTTTTTTTTTTTTGCCTCCAACTCAGGTAGCTTTCTGTGCTTCACCTAGTGTTTGTGTGTGTACAGTACAAAATGTGTGTGCGAGGTTTTTATGTGGTGTCTCAGATATTCCTGTGTGCTTGTATGAATCTAGCCTCTCAGTATTCTCTCCTTCAGAGCTTGGCAGTACTCATCACCATTACAACCCCCACTCCACATGCACACTATGCACACACAGACACAGCACATAGTTGCACATATGACATATGCAGCACAAGCACCCCCACTCTCATCCACCTACTCACATGCGCACGCACAACACCCTTCCTACTGGAGGGTAACCATGGAAACGAAGCGCCTGCCCAATAGGGGTTGGCAGAGAGGCAGCAGAAGACGCAGAGTAACAGGATGAAGTGTGTTCACCTCTATTCAGCCATGTCACATGATTTGATTTGTCACACAGTAACACATAATTATTATTATTCATCAATACAGAACGTTAGACATGTGTAGATTTGTCCATTGTTTTGGGACGATCATCACCTTTAAATAACAAAGGGACAGATAGCAGATCATGGACACCTGGCATCACAGAACCTACTGCATATTTATTTTATTTATTTATTTTTTTTAGTTACAGGACAGTGTGTATTGGCATTAGTTGCAAAGAACAAGATGCATGCACCAGATTTATGTAGCAGAGAAGCTAATTTCCATCTGTTGTCCTGGACAAATGACCAACAAAATAAAACATCACATGGATTACAAAGTATTAATATAAGATTTTTATCTCATGATGCTTGTTAATCTACATAAACTTAAGTTGTGGAGTCTGTGTGCTGGTTTTTACTTCTTTTAAATTGTTTCTCATCTGTACATTTTCAACCTATGCTGAACGCTGACTCATAATTTATGACGCTTTAACAATAAATTCCCACTTCAACAGCTACCTTAGGGCACTTGTGTGTTTAACAGCTGGTCTGATACACTTGTATTGTAACATGTCGTAGTCAATTATTCCGGCCACAATGTGTTTTGACATGGCCCACGCCAGGCCAATGACCCCAAATGAAGCAGTAAAAGCTTGAGAACTTAGAGTATAAAGTTAGCATCTGTATCCTATCCACACTGAAATAATACCGTTACTGTTTTGTCATAAGAATTACAATTATTGCAGACATGACACAGAACTCAGCTTTATGTTTGAGGCAGACGTGTCATCATAGGAGGATTTGTAAGCATTCATTAACATAAGGATGACTATAAATCTGTCTGCTTCCAGGCACAGCCAATAAAACCAACTAGAAACATACAAGCTCAGTGTTTCCTACCCTTTGCGTCAGGTATAGCTCACAGCACACAGTAGTAATTGGGTCTGATTTGTGCAGTACGTAGAAAATCCCATTTATTACAGATTTATGAAATATTAAAACAGTGACATTTAGTTTCCAGTAGCTCTGAAGCACATTGGTCGGCACTACGACGAGATCAAGACGTGGAGTTAAAAGATAAATCTAATATAGGCCTATACAAATACCTAACACATGTCAGGTCAATCTTTTTAGGAGACGTTGAACTAAATAATGTATTATAACAAAACTGGTTTCATGGCCCACTCTGCTAGATAGTGTTGTGACAAAACCTGCTTTGGTATCCCGAGAAACACCCTGTTGTACTTAAATTATGCATAAACACCCATTCAATCGAGAGCAGTACAATACAACAATCAGAAGCCCCGACTGACAGGACAACATGCAACCAAGCAAGCAGACACAGATACACAGAATTGATTTTCATTCAATTTTCATCCCAGTTTGTATGAAATTTCCATAGCAACAGGGATAGACTTTCACATCAGGAGGGATCAGTATGTCTCTCTATAATCTAACTATTATTTTGTGATATTTATGGAGTCAGACTTTTATTCCTGACCACAGCTGTTTGGAGACTGAAGAAACACGCATTAAATGAATTTTCACTTTTTTACACTTTGTTCCTTGTGTTTCTTTTTTTGTACATCTTAATCTCATCTCCATTACTCCTGAGTTTTTACATTCATGAATGAAACTGATCACTAGGCACAAGAACAACAACTAGCATTATCAAACCAGGAAATTAATGCCTTTTGATAATGACTGTTATAGATATGATCGTGCTTTCAATGGTGCTGTAATGCTAGAACAATATTTTCAGATTCTCAGCCCACCTCCGCATCTCTCCGTCATTTTCGGCGAGCATCACAGGTGGAGGAGAGTGTCAGTGATACAGAATGTGTGTAGGCGACAGAGTGGGAGGGAACGGCAATTTAGATCCTGTTTTTTAACATGTGGGATTCTGTCACATGGCTGAAGACTGAAGGATGAGTGGGCACAGTAGTGACACTGTGAGACAGGGGGAAAACACAGCAAGCAAAGACATTTGGGATATCGAGTAAAAAATGTGCTGAATTATGTCATACTGTATATCCTGACACACAAAATCACCCTGGCAAGTCATCGGCCGCATCTCATTGATATATTTAAGCCTAAACATGGCCTGGAGTTGCTTATACTGAAAGTTCTTACAAATTATGCAAACTGATGAGCTAAAAAATGCTTAGCTTAAAATCCCAGGAAGCTGCATTTAATCACATTTCTGGCATTTTTATTCAGAGCAGCTTATGGAGAATTCTGCAGCAAGGTGCTCAGTCTCTTTGTCTTTCACACACTCAAGAGTAAAACCAAAGACGCTTTCCTTTTAGGACAGACTTTCAAGCCATTAAACCATGCCGCTGCACGTCTTCAATAAAAACTGCCTTTGTTCTCGCTTTTGCTCTTTATGCTGCACACTCCTGCAGAGCTCAGCCTCCTAGTCACCTTCTCAACCCTCGGTTTGAAGATGAAAATGTCTAAATAATAGATAATCCCCCACTAGAGCTGTCACTCCATTATGCAGCAGGTATTCTCATAATATGGAATAGCCCTAAAACAAACAGTGATGTAAAGTGCTGATACGGTTGAAGTTAACACTTCCAAAATATAAAGAGATAACTGACATTGGTTTTATATGAATTACTGCATGACCCACAGGTAATACACTGCATCTTCAGTATTAACCACATCAAGATTTGGATTGGAAATGTGTAAAATGTGTGCAATATCTCCATCAAAGCTCAGATGAATGTTCAAATCTGGCATAAAAGAGGATGAATGTTTAAAGTAATCACAAAACAGAGGCAGAAAAGAGAATGGAAAAGACTAAAAATGGGTAAAGGAAAGAAAGAGGAATGAGGAAAAATAGTAGGGATGATAACGATGGATAAGTGTAGAAATGATAAAAGAGATTAGGGCTTAACGATAAAGGTAAACTATGAGAATTAGGCATAAGAAATATAAAAGGTATGATGACAGATGAACAACGGGTGGAGTGAAGTGAAGGAGACCGATGGAAAAGAAGAGGAAGAAACAACAACAAAACTGCAGCAAGAATTTAAGATACAATTCAGGTTTCACATTCCCTCTGCGACACATTTACAACAACCTGCTCAGTCATGCACACAAACACAAACACCGTGGCTTTCAAGCAAACCCTTGTGTCTTCAATGATGCTGGGTTAAGACCCAATGTAAATCTCCTACTTAGCAGTCGACTAGAGGATAACAAAAAATATAAACACAGAGGGAAGCTGAGCAGTACTCCTGTAGGCTGACTAATACATGAGAATCCCTCAGGTTTATGGCAGGTGCACACGTGCTCCTACAAACATCAACTTCCACTTAATTGCATGGTTTAGATTCACTAAAGTACACGCTGTCTTCGCAAACAAAATGCGTAGAATGTAAATCTGAACAAACTTAAATACGTTTTGAATTAGCATAGAAGAGAAATTAAAACCAGCAAGACTCTATAAACAGACTGCAGGCATACTGTGTGCTAATCGTGTTTCAATTGCGATTCAGTGAAGCAATAAAGCCTCCTATTGTGACTTTGCCCCCAAATAATGAGGATCCCTCACTCTAACTCAATTGGCTGCCACCAAAGTGATCTCTAGCAGCAAGACTATGGTGCACAGAGCACTGATGTAAAAAATATTAAGACGAGCCATAAAGACAGTCTTGCAAAATCTGTGTGACATAGTTGAATAAGTAACAACCTATGTCATGTTGCACCATTTCAGTGATTAAAACCCCTGAAGCCACACCAACATGATCTACTTGCTTCTTCCCTGCGTTTGTGTGTATATATCCTTTCTTTTTTTTGTACCTGCAGTGCCCTTAGTAATGTTGTGTGGTTAGGTAGGTTTAAAAGGGCATGTTGTGTGGAGTAGTGGAATGAGGAAAGAGAGCATGAAATTTGCTGCAGGGAGAAAAAGGAAAACGCACTAGTAGAGTAAGCTAAGGGACTGTAGCCAAGTTGTACTAGGAATAAACCCAGAGGTGAACCCTGTGTCGATGCCGATAACACTGAACAAGGTATAACTGAAGTAACTGTGAAACAAATTACTATTATTCTTCTGTTCCCTTACCATTTGCAGAGGCCTCTTTCGCAGGTCCCTCTCAGTGACCAGTCTCTCCTGGTCGGTGACGTAGAGTCCACGCTGAGCCAGTGCCTGGATCACAGCGTCATGGCCGAGCAGAGGCTTGGTGGCGTCGCTCTTCAGAATGAGGCTTCCGGCCCTGCAGTAGAGGTCAGCGGACAGCAGGAGGCTGGCCACAGGAGGCTTCAGGTGCTCTTGCTCATACTGATCTGTGTAGAATGGATCCTTCAAGTCTGCAGGGATGCTGTCTGTGTGGTCAAAGGGAGAAAGGAGGAACTTGAAACTATACTTTTTGTGTATGCATTAGTTGCATCTGACCATCTGCGTAACAGGAGAGATAACAGAGACATGAGCACTGGGTCAGTGATCTCTGTGAGTCCATCCATTGAAGATACCTTTATTAGAGAGCCTCTTCTGTTTTTGAATTTACGTACCTTGAACTGTCTTTGTTATTCTTACATCTGAAGTGAGGATTTGAAAAGAGCAGAGGGCAGAAAATATGTAGGGAGTTTTTTTAATGCATGTAAGGATTTTGGTACTGTATGTAGTCCATAAAAACAGACAGTCACACTTTCCATGAGTGACTTGAAAAGAAACTAGGCAATATCTAAGATTTTCACCCATGTTGGTGAATTCCTGCCATTACCATACACTGGGAAGTTCATTTTATTTCACTTTTCCCTGCTGTACTTTGACAGCATCTTGACGTGAATATGTGTAGATAGACCTCAGCGTTGCTATAGCAACTGCAGTAGGAGTAGAACCCAATCGATTCAACTAGTCTGTATCTCTGCAGCTTCCAGCTCCCTGGGAACACCCCTCTCACTGCCTGCTTCATCAAAGAAAGCTCCTGTGTGTGTATCACCTCAAGCAAGTCCAGTGCAGGAGGATGGTCCACAAACAATTCAAAAATAATGCGTCTTTATTGCTTTGTCTTGCTACCTTCCTTACTAGTGTAAATGTAATAAACCTGTGCTTATTTCCTGCCTGCATCTTTAAATCCAAGCAAAAACAAGACCTCAAATAAAACCCTGATTAATTGGTTTCAAATGAGATGCTGCACCGGTCTGACAACTATAAAATATGTGCACACACAACAGATGTAGCCCTGAGTACTTGCGGCAGCAGGAGACTGAATGTTAATTGTGATAACTGTGTGTGTCTGTGCGTGTGAATGCTGTGAGCAGCACTGACTGCTTTACACTATCTTGTAATGCTGCCCATCCTCCTGCACACACAACAAATACTCAATGAATCACCTGTGACTGAGTGTTATCAACAAGGGCATCTGAAGAAACAGAAATGCAGACAGCAGCAGTAACTGCTATCGAGGTTATATATTTTCCGGCACATATATGTTCATGCTATTGATCTTTATAATGAAATTCATCTTTTGTCCTGTCCTCCCCTTTATCTTCCATTATAGGAAAGTCAGAGGTCAGACTGAGCTTACAGCAAACCCCTTAAAAAAAACCCTGATGCTTGTGGAAATTTTTCATCTGGAGAAATATTGTATAATTAATATATGCTTCACCTGGTGTTAAAACAGGTCTCCTTATGTCCAAAGCAAATCTTATCTGCACAGAACAATAAACAGCCGTATCAGAGTGGTGTTTGATTTCCTTCTTGTTATGCTGGCTACATCTTGCATCTACTCGGCTGCATATTGTCGATGTACTCCTGCAATGCTGCAATAAAGCAAATGCATGTGAAGTATTCAGAGCGGCGTAGGCTGAGATCTGGAGATGAGCCTACACTTTCTCTTTCTTGAGCACTCCCTCCCTTCCTTCCTCACACACTCACCCTCTCTCTGGAGGGCTATATTTTTGGAATCAGCTCATTTCATTCAGTCCTGATGAAAATACACTGAGGAGCTGCAAGAGATGTCATGTTTGCAAGGCTGTTATACCACTGTGGTAAAGAATAATGTGTAGAAAGCCATTTTGTTTGCACTGATGAGCCAAAATGACGTGTACTGGACATCTCGAGACTTAGTGTATGTGACACCATGTATGTTAGACAGCTGTGTAATAAGTGAATGGTACCTATAAAAGCGAACAAAATAATATAAAGGTCAAAAAAATAATAAAATAAATATTGCATCTTATATCATTTTAGCTCTTACTGTGTTAATCAATAAAGAGATTCATGGTGTTACTGAGTTACAACCATTAAGCTCTCCTTCACAAATGTTATCAATAAACAAAATCCTCCTGCAATTTAAAACCGCATTGTGAAGAAACTTAAATACTAAAGTTTTGGTGGATTTCTTTCCTAAAATCGACATTTTACTTTGAAATAATAAGGAATTATTTGGGTAATAGGGGAAATAACTCCCTTTGTCGGGCCATATCTTGGGAATAATGACTCAAATGATGAACGTTGTTGATCACAGGGTCCAACAATGTCATATATATTGTAACTATTTTTGAAAGGACAATTTCCATAATGCCATTTCCTAACTGGTTGCTTTATTACACCTTAGTTACTGTCATGACAACAGTGAAATGAATTCACATGTAGTACAGTGGGGTAATGAGCCTTAGGATCTGATGTGAATCACATGGGAAATAAAGAGATAAAGTAGGGCATTTGAGCTGCACTGTGAATAACATTTTTAATACATTACTTCAGATTACTGTTAACAAGTGCAGCCTTTGTCAGCTACAGTATATATCCTGCCGACAGTATTTACAAGGTCCTACATGTGATACATCTCTTTCTAAATATGACTTATGATGCAGTACCTTGAAGGTGACATCATTTGGGACACCTTCATATGCCCTCATATCACTTGTCTGCTTTTAAGCACTGCTTTTCCATCAAGTAGGGCAGCACAGACCCACTACAAGAAATTGGTTTTATCTTTCCTCTGGGGAAAATCTATTGTTTTTCCAATAAGCTATTCATTTAGATGCACCGCACAGGGCACAGCAACAAAACAGTGTTGGTGTAACAGAAATCCTCTCACATTAATGGAAATCTCTTTCTGGAATGGTCAGACATACTGCCCCATTCAGTCACTGACATCAGGACCATTACACACCCTAGAAGCTACTGATAGATATTGTATGTTTTTTTTAAATACTTGATTTACTTTACAGTGATCTCTTCAATTTTATACAAATTTTTATATTGTATGCCATTGTGGTCATCGTGAATATATGTGCATTTATAACAAAACAAACAATAAAAAGCACACAATATCATCTATATTCATGGAGCATGCAGGTAACAGGAGACACAGTAATGGACCTACCTGTCCCATATGCTTTGGACACAAGCCATGTGAGGTTGCAACAGATTTTGGCTCTGGAAAAGTCGTAGTGCTCAAAAGATTTTATTGCTGGAGCAACGAAGGTCTTCTTGACATCCCTGACGTCCTGAACTTCACCCATATTTCTCCCTGAATTGTATACTTAAATCCTAAGAAACACAACGCTAAAGCATCCCACTACTAGTGTTTACTGGAAAACAATAAATTAATGTTAAATAACGAGATGCGCTGTCTTTCCGCAGGGCTGTTTAGAGGTTCACTGAGTGGGAAATGTTTAGTTGGCTGTGGTTATTTGTCCTGCTCTGTCCTGTTAACACAATGAGTCGCTAGTCTTGGTATTTTTCATCCATTCTGCTCTCTACCAGTCCAAATAGCCTCCGTCGGACCAAGCTGTAATGGGTTCCTTGGTTTTCAGCGGAAAAACTGTTCTTCTGCTGGACTGAAAACAGCAATATTTCCATTCTTGGGGTTCTGTGGAAGCAGAAGGCTTCTCCCTTTCATGTCCGTGTATTTTGGGGAGGACAGACTATGTGTTTTGCATTCCCTGCTCCATTCAGTCGCGCGGTGCCGTGGTGCGGTTTTCCTGCCGCACTGTGGCTCTCGAGCACTGCACCTTTGTTGTACAATGCGCACGCGCATGAGCTGCCTTCACAGTACTCAGGAATAATTACATTATTGGATTGCGTTTGGACAATTTTGGACCGTGGATGTGGTCTGAAAGAGTCAGAGAGCCTATTTCTGTATTTTACTGAAAACCTGAAGTAACTGCCTAAACAATGATGCAGCGACACTAACAACTAACTGTTGAATTTCACAATGTTCTCTTTTTTTAATCCACGCTGAATGTTGTCCTGCTTTAAATTAATCAAAGTTTGTTCGTCAGGATTCTAACAAATCTCCAAAACATGTAAACCCAATGAATAACTAACTTGTAAATTAAATACATATCTTCATACCGTATAACTGCAAGTACGTTTTAATTAATCTAATTTTTACGGTTAGCATTTGAACATAGCATAAAAACAGGGTACCGTGAATGCAATTACCAGAATTAGTATGAAAACAAACCTAAATATGTATAATTAAAAGCCTTAAATGTACATATTCTTAGGTATAAGGATAGTGACCGAGGTGTTTCTATAAATATGGTTCAATTCCGCAGCCACACCCTACCCTAAATAATAATTATTTTAAAAAACGAACAAAAAAAAAACAATAACAATGTAGGACTGAATTATTGAGTAAAGATAAAAAATAAAAATACTAACGGTAAAATATTGGTTTGCACACACAACCGTTTAGACACTGTTTATTTCAAAGTCTGTGGCGGACTATGGTGAAAATATAGCCTAAGAACAACAATTCCCAATGCGCTTAGCGGAAGTACGTCATTGATATGCGTCGGGGATTGTTTTGAACTGTTGGAAGATTTGACGCGCATGGGTATGTTAGATATCTACCTAAAATACTGAAACGTTTCTTATGTAATTTTCAGAATTTACTACTCGTAGGAGATAACAATTAACAAAATGTTTATGCCAAGGGCACTGAAAGTGAAAAGACCAGCCCAAAGCTCAAATCCAGTTTTAAAGAAAAAGAGCAAGGCAGTTCAGGAAGAATGCAATGAAGATGTTTCAGAGACACCTGTTCAGAAAGAGGGAGTTTGCGAAGAAACGAAAACACAGGATGAGACAGTACAGGCAGATGGAGATTCTGCAGTGTTGAAAGACAGTCCACGATGTGAAGATGGACATAATTCTGAGTCACATGATACGGACGAAGAGGAGGAGGAACCTGTCAAATCATTCAAAAAGAGTCAGAGATGGCCAGAGCCAGGGGAGCCTGTTTGTGTCATGTGTGGTCGCTACGGGGAGTACATTTGTGACAGCACTGACAATGACGTTTGCAGCCTTGAATGCAAAGCAAACCACTTGGCCCAGATGGGGATGGGGACTGGGGCAGATGTGTTTAATCGTGAGGCCACAGATAGCCATGAAAGGACTTCCCAACCTCAACAGCACGAAGCTGACACCGGTGGAATGGCTAAACATGAGGTCAACTATTCATACAAGGAAGATAGATTTATATCAGGCCTTACGGAGGAGCAGGTGAAGCGGATACAAGAGGAGCTTGGCATAAAAACTGAAGGTAGAGATGTCATGAGACCTGTGGTTGAATTTGAACATTGTGGCTTTCCTGCCACACTGGGCACCAACCTGAAGAAGGCCGGCTATGTGACACCGACTCCAGTCCAGATGCAGATGCTGCCTGTGGGTCTCAGTGGCAGGGATGCACTGGCCAGTGCTGATACTGGCTCAGGGAAGACTGTGGCCTTCCTGCTGCCTGTTGTACTGAAGGCACTGCAGGTACAGTAATGAAAATGGCATAATGTTTCTTTTCATCTTGTAAGCTTAGGTTATGCTTCCATTCTATGCTGGGCAGAGAAGGGAGATCTGTCACTTCATACTTTAATGATAACGATTTGACTGATATCTTTTTCTTGTTTGTTAGTAATCATGAAGACCTACACTGTTAAAATGAAAATAAAAACTAACACAAAATATTGCTGAAATGCATTGAAATATAGGCAAGGCAGATTTATTTGTATAGCTCAATTCATACAAAATGAAAAACAAGAAAGTTAAAAATACACATTACAATTAAATAAATCAACAAAAACATAAATGAACAATTAAAGTAAAAGAGAAGAGTGCAGATAGAACCCTTTCAGTTGTTCTATGCCCAGTTGAACAGAGCTGTTTTCAGCCTGGACTTAAATGTTGTCAGAGTAGAGGGCTGTCTCCTGACATCAGGAAGACTGTTCCAGAGTTTAACTGCATGGAACTGAAACACAGCTTTACTGAGTTTAGTCCTGACTCTGGGCACCGGGGAAAGACTAGTCCCTGAGGTTCTCAGGGTCCGAGATGGTTCATATGGGACCAACATGTCACAGATGTACTTTGGTACTAGACCATGAAGAGACTTATAAACAAGCAGAGTTGTTTTAAAGTCTATTCTCTGAGTGACAGGAGGCCAGAGCACAGATCTGAGCACAGGACTAATATGGTCGTACTTCATACTTCCTGTGTATATAATATATATTTAGTTTTTCCCTGAACATTACCTTTAAACAAAACAGCAGGTGTTGGAGTTGTACAACTTAGAGTAGCTCAGTATATTACATTAGTGACTGTAAAGACAGACAATGGCATCAGAATTGAAATGTGACATTTTGAAATTAATTCTGTAACTGAAAAAAAAATATAATCATTAAAATGGTGAATATTGTTTCTAGCAATCAGTTGACATCTATGTAGGATGTAATATAGGGAAAGTATTAATTTTGCACTGGAAGCAGTTTTTAACAGTGCTGAGTAGTTAATGTCAAGAGATGTGCTATACATGACTGTACAGTATTTACTGTATTTTGTGTCCATGTCAAATTATGTAACTCTTGTTTTAGAAACAGACTCATCCTGTGAGCAGCCCTGTAGCTCTCATCATGACCCCCACCAGGGAGCTGGCAATTCAGATCGAGAGACAGGCAAAGGAACTGGTGATGGGCCTCCCCAACATGAGAACAGCCCTGCTAGTGGGAGGCATGCCACTCCCTCCACAGCTTCATCGCCTTAAAAGGAGCATAAAAGTATAGTCATTATTTCAGTACTTTTTTCCTTTAATGTACACAACTCTAATTAAAAACTGACTCTCCAAATTCCCACATCTTAATGGTGTTTCTCTGTCCGACTTCAGATTGTTATAGCTACACCAGGGCGGCTACTTGAGATTATGAAACAGAGGGCAGTGGTGCTGGACAGAGTCGAGGTGGTTGTTGTTGATGAGGTAGGAGAATCACATGGAAATTTACACAAACATACCCTGAAAACTGGAATTTTGTATCTGGTCAACATATAAACCTTTAATGTTAACTATTTTGTACTGGAAAAATGTCCTTATATTTGGCCAAACAATACTAATCAAAGTTGTAGATGTTTTTTTTTTTTGGTTTTTTTTTCATTATCTGGCATGTGAAGGAGGATCCAGTGTTTTTATAATCAGTAATCAGTTGTGTGCTGTTTGATCAGTATGTGATTTGAAATTAGACCAAGTCTTTCAAACTTTTCATAATTGTGGTGCATTCTGCAGGTGGACACAATGTTGAAGATGGGTTTCCAGCAGCAGGTGCTGGAGGTTTTGGAAAAAGTCCCTGAGAAGCATCAGACTCTGTTGGTCTCAGCCACAATCCCAAAGGGGACAGAGGAGCTGGCTGCTCGGCTGGTCCATGACCCGGTCCATATCACTGTTGGAGAGAAGAACCAGCCTTGTGCCAATGTCAGGCAAATCCTGCTGTGGGTAGAAGAACCATCCAAAAAGAAGAAGCTGTTTGAGATTCTCAATGTAGGGTTTGAGTGATTTTTACTCTCGGCCACACTGACCGCTGGGTATTATCATCAGTTGGTTCTTCGTCTGTCCGTCTGTCCAAAAACTTTTCCATGTACAGATAAGTCAAGCCACTGGGGGTAGTAGTGTGCATCATAAGTCAGGCCAAGGGCTTTCAAGTGCATGCACGTTGTGTTTACTTATGACAAGGATGCCTTGTATTGGCCTTTGTCTGTTTATTTGGTTCTAGTTTGTTTTTCAGCAGAATTATTTAAAAACTGTCAATATTATGGCACAGATGACAATTAATGGAAAAGGAGGGCATGGGCCAAGGAGGAAACTTAAAAATTTTGCAGGAGAACATTGAACATGATTTATCTATCTATGCACAGTAAGAAATGACACCCTTTCACATGTTCTCACTTATTTTTTGGGTGGAGTATCACTTTAAGAACACAATCTTTCACTGCCACAGTAATCTACAAGTAGTCAGCACTTTTCTTACTTTGTTGCACTCTGGAGAATAAAATATGGCTTTGGTAGGAACTATATATAGAATGATAACTGTTACTTTAAAGTGGATGTTCCACCATTGTCTGGATACCCACTAGTACCAGTTTGGCATTTTATTAACTGGCTGTTTAGACGTGGGAATTCCTTAAGCTTCGAAGTGCAGTCCCTCTGCTACACCATATTTAGGCAGCCATTGCTGCAGCCCTGGCCCCCGTCTGGAGGAAGTGGGTGGGACCTGAGCCATGGCTCCACTCCAGGAATCCCAGCAATGACTCTCACCATATATACAGGGCAGGACAACAACAGTCTGCTGTACTTAACTCAGTGAATTACTGTTGTTGACCTTTGTAGGAATACTAAA
>JAPTYQ010000019.1:14533909-14561244 GCA_029814465.1 Ostorhinchus cyanosoma
AAAGTAACTATCCAATGGAAGGATCTTTGTTAAATCTAGATTGGAACTTTCTTTGGCCAAGCTGTATAGATTGTACATACAAAATATGTTACATCATTCCATTTTCGTTGCAACAATTTGGCCTTTGGAGTCTTAACATAGCTAATTTTTCCCTCCTATAAAATGTAAATGTTATTGTTTCTTTGTTGTATGAATGTCTCTTGTGATTTAGAAATTTTCTCTTAGTGTTTTATAATCAGCAGTAGTTGGATTAAATATTCAAAGATTCAAATTTATCTGTCTCAGTCCATTAAGGAAGAATATTATGACATTAAAGATAAGAATCTTCAATGTTATTAGTTTTTGTTTAATAGATTGAAGCTGCATCTTGTTTATTTTTTGGTTAAGTGACTGCTCACTTTGAAATAAAATAATCTTCATAGTCACATAGCAATCTTTATTTATATAGCATTTATTAAAAGGCAGCCTACAAAGTGCTTTAATAGCAAATAGGAAACTCAGAACAGTAAATACAACAGTACTGCAATTTAACCAAACAGCAGCAAACAAAGCTCAGACATAAGATGGAAAAAAATGTCACAAATGAAAAATTATACAGGCAAATCAGCAATAGTAGAAATAATTTTGAAAATAATTAAGTGGAAATAAAACAAAAAAAACCAGAAAGGGATTTCAGGTATTTACTGATATCTCTACTGGGATGGAATTTTAAAAATGGACAAATTGTATTATTTTTTTTTTTTTGTAGTGTTTTGCACATGAATGGAGGCAAGCACAGTGGCATTCATACATACATATTAAAGTCTGGATTATGTCTCCATCTAGCGTCAGAATTAGATGTTACGTACACTATGACGTCATTACGTATCAGTTGCTAAAATTTCAGCCAATCAGCGCTGAGTGTTGGAGTCGATTTGAAATTGAGGCGGGCGAAGGCGGAAGCGATGAGAACATCCATGGAAAATATAAACAAAAGGGGCTGTATTTACCTGGACCCAACGCCTATTTTACGTAAACTTCCGTTTAGTTTTCAACAAACCTAAACAGACTTTGTAACAGTGACTCTTAGTATTTATGGCTATCTTACATGTTTTTCGTGTAGTGTAATACTCAGGTTAGACCTAAAGTGAGTAGTGCTGTTATCGTTAACTGTTAGCTAATCCGTCAGCTATTTTTTATTAAGGTGTTTTGTTTTTAGCAAAAATGTCGTTATTTAGTGTCCAAGCGAGGAAACATACCGCTTACTATGACCATCTCCTGTCGACATCAACTTCTAAGACGCCTATTAGAGAACGGCTGGTGGACCAAAGAGCATTAGACACAGCCTCCAGCCGCAAAAGTGACAGAACATCTGGAGAGTCCACGCATGAAGACAGCAGATCGTCGGATAAAAGCAGACAAGTTAACAGGACATATGTCATTTCTGCCTTGTCAAAAAGTGGCAGCGGGCAACAGACTCCTTACCGGGGTCGACTTACCCTGCAGAGGAGGTCAAGGAGGAAGACCGGAGCAGAAAAGTTAGAAGACAAAACAACGCTGGGTGATAGCAATCAGAGCATCACACCAGCTGCACCGAAGAGACTGACTCTGCAGCGGAGAAGTAAGGCTCCCTCCATGGATAAAAGCATGCATAGGCAGCGTGGGGTCACAGGCATTGAACCAAACTCAACCCCTAAAGTCCTGATTGAATCCAACGGTAGGACACCCGTATTATGTCGCTCGATAAGCCTGAAGGAAACTGCATCTAAAAGCAAAGGTGCAGAGAGTGCTACTCAAGCGCAAACCCAGGGGAAGTGGGTCCACAGCAAGGCGGCGTCCTCCACTAAACAACTAGAGGATCAGGCCCAAACTTTTAAAACACCAACAAGAAAGACACCATTTGAGAAAATCGCCGCCAGAAGAGATGTATTCGAAAAGCTGGCAGCAAAAGAAGCTCCTAAACCAGTCGTGGTGAAATCTGCAAGTCTGGAGAGGTCCAAATCTCGAGTACAACAATTGGAGAACTCTAAACCTGCACCAGCTGCACGGGTGAGCAGGGCCTTCACAGGTGGGGATATAACCACTCCTGTCACGCGTGTAAAAGGGGCATCCACTTCAATCCAAAAGGCAGACAAGGCTCCTGTTAAGACCTCCACCTCTGCTCCAGGTCCAGTCCCCTCTGAGCAGACCCTGTCCCGTCCCAGTGAGGTTGTAAAAGAGCAGAACTCTCTGAAGATGGAAAACAGTGCAGTGACTGTTGCAGTCCGTGTGCGTCCTTTCAGTGCCAGGTTAGTGATATAATGCTTACTTTAATTGCATTGGATAAAAAATACTGAGGAAATAGTTGATGTACTTGTGCCAGAATTTGAGGATCTGGGACATAAAACCAGTGGAGACAATGATCTAATTCAATGTGGTTCAACAATATGAAAGTATTGACATGTGTTTTTATATTTCTCCTTTGTTTTAGGGAAAAAGCAGAGAAGGCATTTCAGGTCATTTTCATGAATGGCCAAGAGACTGTCGTCCAGCATCCAGAGTCAAAACAGAGCTACTCCTTCACCTATGACTTCTCCTTCTTCTCAGTGGATGACAGTGACTCGATCTTTGCCAGCCAGCAGACAGTGTATGAGACACTGGCCAGACCACTGCTTCTGAGAGCCTTCGAAGGATTCAACACCTGCCTTTTTGCATATGGTCAAACAGGCAGTGGCAAGTCATACACGTGAGTACTTTTTGCTTTAAATAAAATCTATTGTAGCCTCTCTCTTCTATGTCATTATTGCCGTTTTCTGTTGCTGTTAAAATGTAATGTATGGTGGTGTTTGGATGAGTGTTGTAAACGGTATCCTGTAATTGTAGGATGATGGGATTTGGAGAAGAAGCAGGCGTAATCCCCCGATTCTGCCATGAGCTTTTTTCTAAACTGGCTTCTATGGAAAATGATGAGGTGAAAACTATTCGTTTTGATACACCTGACTTATTTCTATTCTTTTTCAAATATTAAAGCACAATTAATGTATGTACAAAAATGATTTCAATACTAACAAGAAGCCATGTGGTTGTTTCAGGTTAAATGTCATGTGGAGATGAGCTTTTTTGAAGTTTACAATGAGAAGATTCATGATCTGTTGGTTACCCGGGATGATCCTAACCAAAGGAGGATGCCAGTAAGTAGAGCAACATCAACTCCTACTGAGTTTATTCTGGGACTTAACATAATTATAGAGAAAAAAAGAAATACTTGGTTGGCTAGTTTTCATTTACAGAAGGATGATATTTGTCTTTGGCCTGCTTCCAAATATTGATCCATCACAACTAACCATAAAACAAGACATAAGGGAAGAGAAGCTCATTACACATGAAAACATAATGAGGTCATGTTGTAATCAAACAAGCTACTTGAATAAATGTTATACTAAAAACTACATTACAAGAGGTACCAGTTCTAATCAGTGGTGAGTTATGAGTTCATACTATAGTGACATGTAGCACAAAGTGCTTTTACTATTGAGTATTGTTATGTTTACCAGTCATAATAATTTAAAGTATTATAAATTACTTTAATATATGCTCCACTTTTACTCAGCGATCTCCCTGGTTTATGTACCATAGTGACCTTTTTCACTGTCACAGTAGAGGTGGAGAGTGTAAAACCCTGTCAGTCATGATAAATCTCTTTTGTGTTGTGTTTTCAGCTGAGAGTAAGGGAGCATCCAGTACATGGGCCCTATGTTGCCGAACTCTCTGCGTAAGCAAAACATTTTTCCTACTGTATATTGAAGGTCAGTCTCAATACCAGTCTTACATGCTATGCAGAAGTGCTAACATTGTCATTTCTTTACAGTAATGTGGTGAGCTCTTACCAAGACATTCAGGTGGGTTGAATTTACTCACAAGATGTTCTCCACTAGGGCTGCACAATATATAGAAAAATATTGTTATTCCAATAATGAAGTGTGCAATATTCATATGGCAAAGATGAGCAATTGTTAATTTTCTTTTCTTTTTTCATTAACTCTCTGTTTTAAACTCCATGGAGTACCAGAGTGGTTTTCTCTAGTTTTTCTGGCAAACAAACTGAAGTAATGCAAGTTTACATGTTATTAATATTGTTGTTGTAATGTTAAAAATTGATATTTTCAGAGCACAACTTTGGGCAAGGTCTGAACACTTACATTTAAAGATTTTATTTTTATATGCTTTTATATGCTGTTTACCAAATAAGGCAAGCAATGGAATCCAGCTCTTATGTGGCTTACTCTGGCACTTTTGATATTATGAAATACATCCATGTCATTTATATATTGTTATAAGTGAGTAAAATGACAAAAATATGGTTAAGTTTGTGTCTGAAGGTCTATGGTAGCAGCATCATCAGGTTCTTGGACAGAATTGTGAAATTGATTGTAGTAGCACAGCATTTTGTCTTAAATTATAAATGAGTCATCATACAAATAATTGGCTCATTTTAACATTGTTAAGGAACATTTCTTTTAGTAGATGAAATTGGTATTTCTTTAGGTGAATGAGAAATATCGCAATATTATCATTATCGCAAAGGTGTGCACCCATATCGTATGTTGCAAGTTTTGCCAATATCGTGCATTGCTATTTTCCACACCCTATGTGCATTGTTAGAGTAAGTTGAAGTTTGGATGAAAATCTGGTATTCCAGATAAATACAACACTCATAATTACATGAGAGAATATACACCAATTCATATAATCCCCTGTGTCTTTTAGGGTTGGCTGGAGCTCGGCAACAAACAAAGAGCCACTGCAGCCACTGGAATGAATGACAAGAGCTCCAGATCTCACTCTGTTTTCACCCTGGTTATGACCCAGACCAAGGTAAGACTTCTCAATTTGTGTATTTCCTTATGTTATTGCCCACAAACGAAACACAACTGTAATGAAATATTATAAAAGAAGTTTGACCTAAGATTAAGATTAGATTATTCATATTGAGTTTTACAAGTTCTTCTGCGGTCTGTGTGCTTGTCTATTGTCTACAGACTGAGTTTGTGGAAGGAGAGGAACACGACCACAACATCACCAGCAGGATCAACCTCGTGGATCTGGCCGGCAGTGAACGCTGTAACTCGGCCCAGACCAGTGGAGACAGACTAAGGGTAACCACAAATTTAAGCACGAATCAATGTTAATTCATTAAGAATTCGGTCTCACCCAGAATGGTACAGAGGTTATTTTTTCTGTTGCAGAAACTAATACTTAGATTTTTAAGACTAATTTGAAATATGTTACATTTTCCATATGCTGTAGTTTTAATAATGCAGACTCATCATTTTCAGAGAATTGAAAAGACTGAAAAAGAATGATTGCCATGACCTTTCTTTTGAATTATTCTAGGAAGGGGCAAGCATAAACAAATCCTTGTTAACGCTGGGAAAGGTCATCTCCGCCTTGTCAGAACAGGCTCTGAGCAGAAAGAAGGTCTTCATTCCTTACAGAGAGTCGGTCCTCACATGGTAAAAGCACAATACCTGTGGAATTTTCTAACAGAAGCAGTGGGCTCAGTGAAGTATCACTTCTGATGTTTTTCTTTCCCTGCAGGCTATTGAAAGAAAGTCTTGGTGGCAACTCCAAGACTGCCATGATTGCCACATTGAGTCCAGCAGGCAGTAATGTAGAGGAAAGCCTGAGCACCCTACGCTACGCCCAGCAGGCCCGTACAATCATTAATGTGGCTAAAGTCAACGAGGACACTAATGCCAAGCTCATCAGAGGTCAGACATAAAATCCTAACACTGGTTACATTACATCGCCTCACCTTCACGTATGATTAAAACTGGTCACTAATAGAAAGTTACCAGTGTAGCCAAAGTCAATCCTGTGCATTCGATTGCTAAAGAAGCCTGAATGTAACCTCAAAACACCTTGGAGCCTTGAAAAGTTTCTTTGATGGATTTATTTATTTATTGTTTGCATACAGAGGCTGTTGTGCATTCTGTTTTTCTAAAAGTTTAGGTGTTTTGTCAGCCTGAACATCTGCCATGCAACACAAAGGCCGCACACCTGTACCTCAAACCTCGAGAGAAAATCAAAGACACTTATTATTATTGTCAACAGAAGTCTGCTGTTGATATGGTATTGATCACAGGTGTGAATTGTGTGGGTGCAAGGGCACCACTTCATAAAACCAGAAGGCCACTTCTTAGATTGTATACCTCTGCCAAAGTGTGTGCAATGTTAGAAATGTGGAAAATAAAATCCAGGATCTGCCCTAGAAATTTACTATCTTCTTCCTTGGTCCAAATTTCATAAGAATTTGTGGGTTTTGTATAATCTTGTTGACAGACAAAGTAAGAAATGGTTACAAAAACATTACTTCTTTGGTGGTGGTACCGTTGATCATCGAGCACTACATGATATTTTTTGCTATTTCGCTCCAAAGCAACATACAGACCCAAACTAATACTAATCTTTGCCGTTTGCTTGTCAGCCTGTTGCTCCTCTTCCTTTGTCTCTTATCTTTTCATACTGTCACCTTGTCTCTGCGTGTTTGCATGTTTTTCTCTTTGTAAGAGAATGTCTGTCTATCCGTGCCTTGCTCTTGATCTTCTTCTCTCCGACATACCCTCCCATCTTACCCATCCATCCATCCATCTATCTATCACTAGCGAATGCACTACCCGCTTCAATTAAGGCTTGGCCCTAACCTTGCCTCCAGGCCATATTTATGCACTGTCAGCTGCACATGGCGGCTAACTGTCATGCAAGTATTATTTTTCATAAGATGATTGTGTTGCTGTTTGACGTTTTTAGCACTAAGGGGAGCTCTTGCTGTGGGTTTCTCTTACACCACATGTGAATAGGACTTAGATCAGGTCACTGCTGCTCAGAAAAATATCTCCAGTAAGCAGCATGGTTGACAATTTTACTGATAAAATATGAATATTTTTACAGCTGCTTGCAAATTTCATCTTCTTAAAACACCTTTAGACCTGTAAATTGTGCACAACTGAACTTGGTCACTGTTTTTATTTTACAGCTGTCCTCAGTTTCTTATTTACAGGCAATCAGTGTATTGTATCTGTGTCATATACAATATTAGGTGAATGAATTTAAGAAAAATCCTGCATGTGTTTTTAGAGCTAAAGGCGGAGGTGGAGAAGCTGCGAGCCGCCCAAATGAGTTCTCAGGGCATTGAACCTGAGAGGGTGAGACTGTTTCAGCAGGAGATTGTCGCCCTGAGGAACAGACTCTGTCAGCAAGAGAGAGAAATGGCTGAGGCCAACAAGTTAGTATTACTGTTATCATGTATTTAATCTGTTTGTCTAATTCAGCTGAACTAGATATATGTAGTCTCTCTTTTTGTGGAGATTGTACTAAAATCTGTCAATTCGACTTTTCATTAAAAAAAAAAAAACCTTTAACATACATATTCTATTCTGTCATTTAGAGACAGAATATGGGGGAGCAAGGTCCCTAGAGATCATTTTTCAACAATATTACTGTAAAGTATTCAGTTAATATGATATTTACTGCATTTTTCACAGTTATATAATGTTGCACATGTTTTATACATAAATGTCTCTCTAGTTTGATAAAATTAAATTGTACCACAGCAAATGCATTTTTGATATTCTCCATTGGCAGGGAAAAAACCCAATTCACTTATTTTCACTTAAACTAGAACATTTTGTAGTGAGTATCGTGCTCACAGTTTTATAAATGCTTTACTACGTTGTTAACTTCTTTTTTAGGGCTTGGAGAGAAAAACTGGAACGAGCAGAAATTCGCAAACGTGAAGAGACCAAAGAGTTGCAGGTAATTTAGCTTAATTTAGCACCATGTTTATTTCCATTTCAGTTTCCACTTCATTCAGTTTTGTCACTGGTCTCTTCCTCTGCACAAAAAAATAATACTCCTATCCTACTACTTTCGGTCAAAAACTATCTCTTGAAACAAGTTGTTATAAATACTGCTGTGTCCCTGTACAGATGATATGTAAATGAAAACTACTTAATGGCTTAACTGCAGAGGTACATGTATCTTTTTCTGTGTGTATTCAGAAAGCTGGTGTGACATTTAAAGTAGACAACCGTCTTCCTAACCTGGTGAACCTGAATGAGGATCCTCAGCTGTCTGAGATGTTATTATACATGATCAAAGAAGGTCGAACAACTGTGGGTAAACTGAAATCTGATTGTGTCCATGACATCCAGCTGACTGGAGCGCTCATTGCTGACCAACACTGGTAAGAACAAACTGATGGAGGTATATGAACACAAATGTATGTAGTTTTTGTAAATGCAGGGTCTTACTCGTCTTATTATGTACAACTAAAGATACATTTAGAACTCCTTATTCCAGTTAATCACTATTATTTTTGGCAGTGATTCAAGAATCACAGTTATGTACAGCATATTTCTTTTTTCCACTGATGTATGGATTTCTTGTAGAAAAAGAGGTCTGTGTTTTGTGCTTTGTAACATATGCCTTTTTATTTTTTTTAGTGTCATAACCAACATGCAAGGTACTGTCAGCATCACTCCAGTGAAAAATGCCAAGACATTTGTCAATGGTAACCTCATCTCTGAATCCATGGTCCTTCACCATGTAAGTTCTCTGGTCCCATCTAGAGTTTTCAGAATAGGGCCCCATTTAATCTGCATGACTAATTTCCTTGTTGTAAAATTAAAACAAAATGATTGTCTTAGTTCTAAATGACCTTAATTATGTTCACTTTAGGCATACTCTTAACATGTCTTATCTCTGTGTTTGCATGGTTTCCAGGGTGACAGAGTGATTCTGGGTGGAGACCACTATTTCCGCTTCAACCATCCAGCCGAGGTCCAGTCAGGGAAGCGAGTGTCATGCTGGACAGGTGCAGGCGAGGGACACAAAGACTTTGAATTTGCCAAAAATGAATTGCTTGCAGCTCAAAGAGCACAGTGAGTACAAAAGAACTACAGAACACTGACATAACCTTCTTGTTTTCTTTTTTGTTTTTTACGGAGTCGGTTACCTTTTATATAGACTGATCAAAAATCTGTTATTTATTTAAGCTAATTTTGTCTGTTTTAGGCTGGAGGCAGAAATTGAAGAAGCCCAAGTAAAGGCAAAAGAGGAGATGATGCAGGGAATCCAGATGGCCAAGGAGGTAGCCCAGAAGGAACTGTCTGACCAGAAGGCGCGTTATGAGAACAGGATTCGAACCCTGGAGCAAGAGCTGGTACTTAGTTTTGTTTTTCGAAACAGAAGTCAGAAATAAGTTTTTTGTTTGTTTGGTTTTTTTATGTTCAACCTTTTGTGTTACCACTCCCAGTCACTTATGTGCTCCATAATAAATAATATCAAAATTATTTTTACTTCAGAATGACGAGAATGAACGGAAGCGCCAACAGGAGTTGGACCAGCAGAGAGTGGCTAACCAGATGGCAGAGCTGAAGATGGCCAAGTTGGAGCTGGAACAGGAGGTGGACACTCAGAAGAAACGCCTTCGGCTACATATGGAGGCCCAGGTTAGACCACACATCAGCAACTGGAAATGTAACATTTTCCTCTGACTGCAGAAAACTCTATTTGAGGTTGCTTACTGTAGTCCTGTAGCTACTGACATGAAAAACGACTTCCACTCTTAAAAACTTGTCTTTCTATTACTGTTTCTCCCTCTTGTCAAAATAGTTTCATTACTTGAAGCGGTTTTGTTTATTGCTCTGTCATTATTCTCAGAAGTCTCTGAATAGGGCACTATTAGCACATCATCTCAATTTAATTATTCAAGATGATCAGATGCAAATATGCTGACGTCCAGATTTATGTTTGTTTAACTGATGGGCCGTTTGGGAGATGTTTTGACTTGTGGCGTACTTGGCTCCAGGCATAATGTTTTGCCTACATGGTGTTTTTTTTAATATATGTCTAATTCAACAATTCACTTCAGGCAATGGAGGATCATCGTGTGTCTCAGGCGAAGATTGTTGAGGCGCTGGAGGCAGAGAAGAGGAAGATCAGCAAAGAGCTGGAAGAGATGCAAAAGAAAAGAGCTTTAAGGGAAAAAGAAAATTCCAGAAATGGTGAGTCAAGTCACTTCTGAGTGACTGCTTAAAGCTACACAAAACAATTTATGTGATATATGTACATTTATAGAGAAGGTGACATCTTGTTTAATAATTAAAACTTGGAAGTAGGTAAGCCTAAGGGACTATGAAGAAACTAACAAAGAAGTGCATGCAAAGTGTCCTTAAATTAAAAAAAATAAATAAAAAAGAAGCCATTTCTAAATGTTGGATTCTCTTTGACAACATAGTATCTGAAATTTTTCCATGTACAAAATCAAGCTGAAACAAAGACTTTCTGAGCCTTTGTGTTTTCTATGGCTGTGGTGGAGTGATGTTTTATTTCTGTTTTGCAGCCTCTCCAAAGTGGGATGCTATGAAGCTGTCCTTGATGATTGAAGAAGCCAATAAAATCAGTGCTAAATTGAAGAAAAACACAGTCTTCAGCAGGTATGAATAGACTTGCCTCACCCTGTTATTTTAATGTCCTGATTTGCTGGACGGAACTAATTAATAGTAGAAAGTTTCCCACTGCCTTTTTAATCAGTAAGAAAAAAAACATTATTATGCATTTATTCTTCAAAACACGTCTTATCAGGACCAACACATAAAGAACCCAAGGTCTGTCTGTTTTGTTGCTTTTTTTTTTTTTTTTATGTTTTTGTCATTCTAAAATAATTTTTTGGTGGAAAGCATCTTCATCAGCAGTATTTTAAGTGACACCAAATCTTGTTTTTGAGATGTAAGCAGAGATATTTGACTTAATAGTGATGAAAGGGAACCGAACTGGTGATAATGTACAAAAAATAACAAATATGAAAACCTTTTTAGTTTGGCAGTTGAAAATGACTCAACTTTCTGTTTTAAAATTGTATTAAGCCTTCACACCTTCATGATGTTGAACTTTTACAACACCTCTGCTTCATGAAATTTCCACAAAAAAAAAAATCAATGTTAGATTCCATCAAACCTCATTCACTTTCCATCAAACTGAAGCCCCTTTATCACTGAACCACTGGCCGCAGCAGCAATTTTGGCCTCAGTTGATTATTTATTTATTTTTCTGGTTTGTGTAAGATAATAAAATCCTTTTGGTAATGTATTAAAACACCACAGCGACAAAACATGGTCTGCTGAATTACTGGTTTTGTTGCTGAGTCTCAAGAGGCTTTTGGGCTTCAGTGTTCTATGGAAAAGGAGGAAATGGTGGGAAGAAAAAGATTAAAAAATATTATAAATGTAGAGAATACTGATTTTTCTGTCGCGTGGATCAAGACACATTCACACACTAATCAACACACTCTCAGCCTGTTTCTGACTTTATAGCGGTTTCATCCCATGCGTGGAGTTGGATTCAGAATGGAGGGTTACGTTATACTGTAAAGTACTACAGTATGAATAGCATTGTCAATTATTTTTTTTCTTCCACATTAGACATGAAAGCTCTGAAAACGAGAACCTGGACCAAAGTGGTGTACAACAAGTACGTGTTCAAAACATGAAACTTGGGATATCCACATTCTGGAGTTTGGAAAAGTTTCAAAACAACATGGCTGCCATGAGAGACCTCGAACAGGTTTGTCTGAAATCAGCTCATTATTAAGAATTTACTAATTGATCCTGACAAGAGCAGCTATTTTTACGTTAAAACCTTCTATAGTTGTGGAGACTCTACTCGTTCATATAATTTGGTCAGTACTCCAGTAATGTAATATTTATTGCTTGTTGAGCATGAGGCAAGTAAATTGAACCAGTCAAGCTGTGTGCTGCATATTTTGAACCTGACATGAGCTCAAGTTCAATTGCCAATTTCCTAGGTGTTTAACCTTATTTACAGCCCAAAATGTGTTGTTCTATACCTAATGGAGAGGTGGCGTCCCATTTTGCTGTGCTTTTCTCATTAAGTTGAGTAAATGAGACTGGGCATGTCAGCATTAGTTTACTCTCCGCAGGGAGATTCCACCTCTAAAGATGACGATGTGTTTTATGACCCTGATGATGAGTGGGAGCAAGATATATCGGCCTCCTCTGCTTCCACCTCCTCCTTCTCACGCCGAAGGTAATTATCCAGCTCCTCTTCACTCACCCTATCCATCAGTCCATTCCAGCAGCTCACATTTACATCACCTTTCAGAGTCTTAATTGGTACACTTGTTCATTTTATTTAAATGAAGTACATGGATAATAAACCCATTGCCCTTATTATCAACTGAACAGCCTATTGTGCACTTTTAAAGTGAGCTAGTATCAGGCAAATGAATGCATATGGAAAATTTAAAGGTATGTAAATGGAACATGGAAAGTCATTTTTTTTGTCGAACATGTTATTTTTACCAACCCATTCTAGTTTCCACCAATGTGATTTACAACTTGGGACATATTTCTACATTCAACACATTTTTTTTTCTCTTGAGATGTTGACATGAAGTTGCTGACCACCAAATGGTTCCCTTTTCATTCTTTTTCCTCTGTTTATTAACTTAATTTCCACAGAGACCAGGCCAAAGGATTGAAAGGGCACTGAGGGTCCCTGTGTTTCATACTCTAAGACTCACTCACAGCTTAAGCACACCCACACACAGAGCACCTGTGGTACATGCAGAACCCCCAACATTTTCCTCTCACATTGTTGTTTTTCTTGTCAGCCATGTTTATGGTGTTTCTGGTGGTGCCTGAACTCCCAGCAAAGTCAGCCAAATTAAACATGGCATGGGCTCTGTGGTTCCTCCATCTCTGTGACTTCATCAAACCCATGCCATAACTATGAAACCTCAGTCAGGCCTCAGTTGCTTTTGCCACATGCCCACCTTGAAATTGTACTAAAGTTTGCTGCATTTCTCAGTATAACATTTGCAAGCATGCTGGTGAAATAACCCCAGTCTATATGTGCTCCTTCAGAATAACAGACTATTTATGTCGAGAATCTTCCTTATGTGACTTTGCTTATGACTTGCTTAATTTAAGGAGCAGAAGCCTGTTGAAAAGCAGGAGGATTTCAGGCCGCCTCTATGAGATCAGGGTCCATCCAATTCAAAGCCTCCATAATGGCTCCTCACAATCTGCTGGTAAGGCACAGATAAATCTACAGTGTGTAGAAATAAACATATGTTATGTACACTGTGACAAACTAAATGTTGATCATGTCACAATATTGCTGAAATCCTAAAAATATCATCTTTACACTTTCCGCCTCAGGGTTGATGGGTGTGCCCAAACCCCCCTCTACCCACTCCATCTCCTCAGACTCAGCCGTGCCTGGCATTTGCAAGGAGCTGATTGGCCAGTCAGTGGCCCATCTACGTGGTTGTAATGGCTCAGAGGAGAGTTTAGCGGACAGGTTGGCCGCTCATCTGCACCTGGTGTACACTGCAGTCCAGACCATTTCTGACTTGTATGATAGTTTGGATGATGACAACCAGGAGAATGGTGAGATTCTATATACATTTCAGTCTGTTAGAAGCAAGAAGAGGGTGATTTTATTTCAACAGTGTGTTTGGTAGAATTAATTAGTCCTATTTCAGTTAAGTTTGTAGGTGTTTCATAGATATTAATGTATAGAAACAAGCTAAAAAAGCATTAGTCAGTTTTTAAAGGCATGTATTGTGAAAAATGGGATTATTGTCATACAGGTCTAATGTTAAAAATCAAAATGGCCCCTGGAAGGAGAAATGCACACAGGCCTAATCTAGGGAACTGTGTCAGAAAGAGTCTGAAATTCTATATATTTCAGATGTCACTACTATCCAGAACCAAGCTCCTCAACCCCCTTAAAATAACTGCCTGATCTTGAAAGGCCAAAGTAACGAAATGGAGCAGATATTCAACATCTTAGTTTTATTCATTCATTTTTTAATATGCAGTTTTTACTGTGGAGCCGCAATTGAGCGAACTTGATTTTGTTGTATTTTTTTCTCCTGCAGTGTTTACGTGCAACTTGGTGGCCCAGACTCAACTAATCAAGGCCACTGTTGCAATAGAGAGTGCGGTGTTTGTTACCATGCAGTGGTTGGCCAGTGTTAGACCCTCCTCCGGCCTACTCTACACCACTGCAGAGGAACTTAAAAGTCAAGTAAAGAAGATGGGAGGATTCTTTCAATTGCTTATTCAGGTACACACTAAAAATATAGCACTGCATTTAAGGCAATGCACTGAAATTATACTCTGCTTTTTGTGGTACTTACTGTAAACATATTAGTTGAAAAGAGGTGAAAACAGATTTTCAATTGGGTGTACTTTAGACATGGGGATGAATAATCAAAATGCAGAGCATTGATTGACGGGTCTTAGCTCTGAGCTGTTTGAGCTCTGTCTATGGAAATGGCCAAGCGGAGGGAATTCTCAACCTTGAGCCCCAAACAGAACATGAATATATGGAAAATAAATCTAAATTCCTTACCAGCCTCATCACCTAAACACACAATTTTTCCCTCTCATTCTTGATTTTGCACATTCTGTAGCATTTTAATTTATTTACAGGCCCTTCAGACCATGTTGCTTGTTTTGTTGCCTCGTTTGCAACGACTCACTAGCATATAAATTATAATTCAACATGTTTGTCAGTTTGTTTGTCCTGACTCTGTCGACTGAAAATGAAATTTTTCTTCCTGTCCAGGGTTGTGAATCTGAGATCACATCGATGGTGACGGAGGCACGGAGAAAGAGTAGTAAGTGCCTGAATGAGGCGCTGCTTGCTCTTTGCCACCTGGCGGCAGTGACTGGCATGCCACTGAATGTTATGGAGTTAGGCGCCCAGGCCACAGGCAAGGTAATCCCACCATTAATACCATAGCAGATTCTATCTTTGCCAAGGCTATGGGGTCCACTGTAATCAAGCCCCCTTTCCACACTACTGGAGAATAGAATATTAGCTGTGTGGATGTGGGAGCATTAAGATAGTTGGAGGTGGGGATTTGTTGAGCTAACATTCACCTTTTTTTAAAAAACAGTTGAAGTAACCACAGGGTATTACAATGATCATGGCTGAACAAGATAAATACTGACTGCCAAAAAAAAGAAATCCAAATTAAGACTTAAGACTAACAATATCAGAGACATTTTGCTGCATGCTGTTTGTGTGAACACCACAGATATAAAAATAAAGTCGTGTATATGTCAATAACTTGACAAAGGATATATTTTACTAAACCATAAAGTGTTTTGTCTGTTTCTGTGTATTGTTAATTTGATGTGGTAGCATTTGGAGTGTGGATGAATATGATTTTTGTGAAGTTTATGATTTCATTTTTTTTTCAGCCATCAGTTGTCACGGCTCTGTTGAAGGGGACATATAAGGGGGTTTGCTCCCTTTTACAGGAGAGCCTCGCCATCACAAGGGAGATGCTGAGAGAGGCTCAGCTGGCTTATCCCAGGAACCCAGTAAGAGTTCATAATTATTCATTAAAAATTATGCCATTTGCCTGTGAGTTTGTCTCGATGAACTGTCCTTGACAACTGGTCCTTTCAGCTGACGGACTCCCCTTCATCCTGTAATTTATTAAATCTGACTTGAACACAAATCATGATGGTAAAATCAACTTGAAAAAATGCTCCAAAAATGCTCTTTATATTTTAGGTCAGTGTCAATCACATAGAAACTTGAAATTCACAAACAGGAAAATGATGTATTTTGGCTTCACTTTTAGGATGCAGTCACTGGCTGTTAAATTGTTGTTTAAGTTCTAATATTGTCTGCAATATACCTTCAAACAGTAAATCGAATGAAATGTAAATGAGATACTGTCATTTGTAAATCCTGTTTCTGTTTGCAGGTCCTGCAGAGCCTCAAATCGAAGGCACTTGACTTGTCTCGTGCTCTGCAGAGCTACATGCATTACCATTTTACGGTGGGTTTCAACAGTATAACCAACAAGAACTATGGTCGTACTGTTCTAAGCCTGCTAGTTTCTTCACTGGATATTGTTGAATATTGTTTTAGCAGTTCGGCCAACCTTTAATACTGTCATAAAAATTGTATGATGTTAAGCAAAAGATTAATAGGATTGTATTAACAGCAGCTTAATTACAAACCTGTCTCTAAACCTTGGTAAGTAGAAGATACATGCTCAGCAAAGCTTTCCTAGACACATAATGACAAAAAACAATCTTCCATCTCAACACAGGCTTAAATGTTACAGATTAATATCCACTCCCACAGCAGCCCTGCTAAAGATGCCACTCAGCTTTTATTGGTCCCGTAAAGCTCAATGCTCTGTAGGCTTATCTCTCTCCAGTCGCCCCTTGACGATGGTTCAGGTAATGAATGTGTTGAATAAAGTGCCATCAGTCACAGCTAACAGGCTTGTTTGCCGTTATCTTAGCCACACAAAGTAGCAGTTTTTTTTGTTAAAACCAATCATTGACACATATAGTAGCACCCGCAGTTTGACGCCCACAGTGCCGTTGTAGTCAAACAAACATGAGTTACAGCTCAATGCAACTACTTGACACTGATGGTTTTGAACAAGGCACGCTCTACAGAACTGTACCTGTGTATTATCATGGATATAAATGCATCTCTGTATATCTATAATGCATATGGAGCACAGGCCAACAGTTACTGAAATAAAAAAATGTGGAGCACTTTTGGAGAAAAGACTGGTGGTTCTTAGTTTTGTTAAAAAATAAAAACAGCATAATGTCATGGTTGTTAGATTAATATCAGATCTATACAGGAGTTTGCTTTTTATGTAGTTTCCTGGTAAAACAGCTTGACTGTAACATTTGACAACCTCTGACTCTAAACACACTGTACTCTGCCATAGGATAGAACTATGGATGCACCAATATAATGGCTGGATATATATATCAGTCTTCTCAATGTTGGCAGTGGCACATATTTGTCGTGTTATTTGAAAAGTTTTTTTCATGTTTATATGTTTTGAATCTGTGTTTAGTCATAGATAATGTGATTAAAGATTAGGGTTGGCTTATCAAATACTTTAAAATGGTAACCATTTTTATATTTCTAATCAAGATTTCTTTGTTATGGACGAAATAGAAAGATGGAAACGTGTGAAAAATGTTTAACAGCATAGATTTTTTTTAAAGGTACAAAAACTTGCCTCTAATCTGTAAAACAGCTACTGTTTACATATATTTGACTGAGATATATGTAGCTCAGTAACCAAAAATCAATGGTTTTACTTAAATTCATAGATTTACATTGTTATAATCTTGTCTTTACTGATGCAGTTTTATTGTGTTTATTTGCTCTCTGCTTTACTGGGTGTGTTCATGTTTTCTAACAGGAGAGAGAGACGGACCCAGAGGAGTTGGAGGAGGGGGAGACGGAGGAGGTTTCAGCTTCCCATCTGCAGAAACTGAGCACTACAGTGACCAAGCTGTTCCAGCTCAACCAGGCCATTGGACAGTTACATTCCTCCCTGTCCACCGCCTTTCGAGGTGACGCTTCTGTCACATACAGTCTTTTTAGCTTTAACTCCATCTTGAATGACTGGAACATTATACAGCCCTTGGTCCTAGCAGTAGAAACAAACAGAAGTGCATTCTTTAAATATACAGTTGGCATAGATTTAACTTTGGATGCATGTTTTGATCATTTAAGTGATATTTTATTAAAGAGGAGAATAGCTCACCATGTTGTAAACTAAAAACAAAGCTTTGCTGTTTACGAAGTTCTTAAAGAGCTGTTGTCATTGCATCATGTGTATAATGAGCTCTTATGCTAACAGGTGTGGGTTTATTGGGTGTTTTATAATAGCCTGGCTTATGTTTCTGCCAGTCTAAACTTAAAATTAATTACTTTTCTTTGCCCTAAACTATAAAATGTCGTCTTATTTTTATGGCTCTACTCGCTATAATTCCTCTCTTTCGTACCTCATGTAGATTTGTGAGAGAACATTTGATACAGTCGTAGGCAGTATTAACATCATTAACAAAACCATTCAAAAATGTTCAAGTTTTCCCCGGTTTGATTGTCATTCATATTCTAGGAAACGACAGAAACTTCAACCTCAGCAGTTGCAGAGACACAATCTCTTCTACTGCCAAGACTGTTGATGAGCTGATTATTGTCCTGTCCAGAGACGGAGCCCTGATGCCGTCTGCCTCATCCGACCCTAAGCCTTTCTTGGCAGTACATGAGGAGCTCCACTCTGCCCTGCAGTCTTTATCCTCGTCCTGGTATCAAGAGGAGGCAGGGGAGACTTGGACCTCTGCTGCCTCTGATCGGAGCACAGAGGAGGAAAGCTTACTGAAAGATAGTTCTACCACTCATACTGTTGTCAGAAATCGAATTGTGAGCAAGATTGTGTACACTCTGCCCCCAGGTATGACATCCAGTGGCAGCACACACTGGGTGTAGTTTGTCCTTGTACTATATGCTGTTATTTTAATATGCTTTGTTTCTGTAATTATAAGCAACTGATATGGAGAAAACCGTAACTGCTGATAAGAAGTGGGTCACTGGTGTTTTTTGGTACCCTCCCTTTTGGTACAATCACTAATATCACATCAAATGCAGACCACATTGCTTTGTTTATAAAAACACAGTCAACTGTCAACTACAGATTTGCAACGTATGTAAGTTCATCATTAAATTTTTATTCTGTTTTGCAGGTACTCTCTAAAGCTGGGTAAGAAGGTAAAACTCTGCTTATACATTTTTGGATGCGAAATCATCCAAATTTGTGGTGTTTAAACGCATTTATTATAATTGACTGTAGCTGGAGTGCATACTTCTGTGCCTGCTCTTTTTAATTTCGCTATCAGGATTTACTAAATTATTCCATATTGTATGATTTATTGATTGTGAAGCGGCTAAATATGCAGCGAGTAAGGTATAACAACAAGCCCTTATGCTTTGATGTAAATGTTCTTTTGAGTACTTGGAATATTATCACTTTTTTGCATAAAAGCACTCTCTTATGCCGTCTATAACCATTTGCACTATGAAGAGACCTATAACTTTAATGTTTCTTATACAAGCCTAAGTTGATAACATGTAAGACCTTTGTATCACATTTGTCAAAATAATAGTTTGTACTGCAATAAATTCATACAACAATTGATGCCATGTTTTTACTAGTATAAGTCCCCCGCTTCACTAAACCTCTATAACCATGTAATGGAATAGTATTGTCTGCTATTGCAGAGCTTGTAAATGGAAATCTGAAAAAGTGTCTTGTGGTCCCTCTAGAGCACCTTCAAGGACTCCTGAAAGTCCTTGAACCCTACTTTGAGCAGCCCTCTGCTCTTGTTCAGGTTACACCCACTCCTGCAGCTTCCACTGCATCTTCCCCTCGTTCGCTCTGAAGGAGCTTAAAGGGTCCTCTTGTACTTGGTGACCGATCGATAGAAAACCGTGAAGAACAAAACTCCACAGAACTGTAGAAATGGACTTAAAGAAGGAAAAACTGAAAAGAGCGGTTTGAATGCTGCGTTCACTGACACGACGCGACTGGAATGACAAGACGCGCAAAATAACTTTTATAGGATAAACAATTCAGGTAAGGCAACACAAAAAAGTGCCTTTACACACACACTGCTGTAACTTTGTACTGTTGGCGTCTAATCCTAACAAATCATGTTTATTCCTCAGGATGCACTGGTTAATCTTACCTAATATAGGCCTACTTGTAAGTACAGATTTATTCACTTTAATCATTTTTTCCCCTTTGTCAAACATAAACACTGTCTAGATCGCCTTGTTTCTAGTTTCTGGCATGTTTAGTGCAGTGGTTTATTAAACTTAGTTTTATGGATGTTTATATTGCTTTCTTTCTTATTTATGTATTTATTAAGTTTTGACGTTATTGTTTATGTTCTGGCGCCATTAAACAAATCCTGTATTTTGATTGGCTAGAACATATGTCAATTAAAATGCATTCAGCGATTACTTGCATTTACTTGGAGGAAATAATAAATTAATTTTAGTGTTACCCATATTTATTTTTAAACAACATAATCAAGGACTAAACTAAATCTATAACAGGCGACAAAGAACAGGGATGATTAACACTGAAAAAGCGGGTCAACAGCACGAAAATGTTTAATGTAGGCCTTCCTCATGTTTCCAGTAGCGAAAAGTAACGTAGCTATTCTAAATGTCCTGTGTTCCAGGTGTGCTTTCACGGTTATATATCGGGTAAGTAACTGTGCATTTTCTTCTTATAATTAATAATTTGTGCTCTTACAAAATATAATTATCTTTTTAATCCAAAATGACATGCAAAAATGTTGGTGATAAAAGCTAAGTGCAAGTGTTAGGCTAGTAAGCTAACAACCACTAGCCAAAAGAACATAAAGCTAATGGTCTGAACTACTGAATTCCAGTTATTTTTATTAAATTATAGTTGAGTTTTAGCCATTGGATTTCCAAATTCAAAAAAGAGGAAATATATAGAATATTATGGACTATTGTGTGTGCTGCTTATGACGTTTCTAGTAATTGGAGTGAAACCTGCCCACCTTCATTGCTTTGACTTGTTAATGTTGCCTTTTTCCTAAAATCAGAGATCAGATAATTTACTGTTAAAGCTTAAAAGTTAAATCAGCCTTCATAAAAGGTGAAAAGTACAAGATTCATAAGAGCCAAACAGAAGTATTGGAAGAAGTGTAGCCTAATAACCTGACAGCCATGAGTTTCCTCCTGGTTTCCATTGTCATAAACATCACCTTCTAGAAGTAGACTCATATTTTCCCAGGATTGACATAAGTATACTAGTGATCCTTTTGTAAATTAGTTCTTTGTTATTGAGAGTTTATTGCTGGTAGAAGGCAAGTATTTTTTGGGGGGGGGTTCTAATAATAACACACAAATGATAATGAAATGAGGTAATGTTATAGGACTTTATTAACACAAGCCTCTCCATTCAGATTTGTCTGCCTGGTTTTATTAGGTTTTCAATTATATGAGACCATGTGTGCACTATGTGGCAAAGCTGAACATGAAAGAATGCAAACTGCAATTATTATTTGACTTATTAAAGGTTCTCATTGCATACAAGTCCTTATAGATTTTAATGGAATACTAATCATGGTAAACATTTTACTGGGATAATGGAATAATCAGCCTTTTCCCCCCATTTTAATAGCATTTACACGGGAGACCAGAACCCATCATACACATGATGAGTCCTATTATGAATATGTGCCTGATCGCCTGCAGTGGAACGTTGCACTGGATCTGTGTAACCAACGCTCTGGGTCTTTAGCAACGGTCTTCAACCAAGCAGAGAACAAAGAGTTAACCAACTTTTTACAATCCTTGAACATTTCTCTGCCCGTGTGGATTGCCAGGAAAGTTATAATACGTCTAAAAAGTAGGTTCACTGTGCCATTGCTGACACATTTTATTACTATATTAGCACCCTTTCATTTTTAAAAGTAGTAATTTTATGCATTTTATCCAAGATGGCTTTCTGCTTGAAATGGAACTGACAATTCTGGCATGAAATGTTTAGCCACAGTGAATAAATGTTTTCCAAGTGTTTACAGTAGGAATAGGAGGACACAGTGGAATTTTATAATTTGGTTACATCGTTTCCAGGAGCTGTGCCAGGATTTTGCATTATTAGTAATGCACCTTTTTTCTCTCTCTGTGTGTGTGTGTGTGTGTGACTGAATAAAAGGTTCCTATGACACCCTGATTCTGGAGTTCACTGGGCGCTCAGACAGGAAGCATGCTCGTCTCCAACACCAGTTCCCCTCCATGGGCTCAGTGACCGTTTGCACCCGTCTTCGCTTCGATCCAAACTGCTCTGGAATTTCCACCATCTTCTCTTATTCCATCCAGTCATATATTAATGAATTCCAGCTCCGTGCAAAGCTAGCCCAGGGTGAGCCTGTGCAGCTGGCTCTGCTGGTCCATGGCAGTCATGGGCCGTACCATAAGGCCTTCAACCATGACGACTCCTGGCATTCTGTTTGTGTTTCATGGGACCAGAATGGTGGACGTTGGGCACTATTCGCAGATGGTCTTGTGGTTTCCAGAGGTCATGGCTTACACAGCTCTGGCAGCATCGGCCCTGCTGGTTGTTTTATTATTGGCCAGGAGCAAGACACCTTTGGGGATTCATTTAAGAAGGACGAATCATTCTCAGGGAGCATCACAGAACTGCACATTTGGGAGAGAGTACTGGACAGCCATGAAATCTACACCATGGAAAAGGAGTGTTCACCCATTTCCTTTGGGCTGGTGTTCAAGTGGAGTGTAGCAGCCATAGAAATAGAGTCCTCAGTCATAAAACTGTGGAGAGACAACCCATGTCAAGGTACATTAGTCAGAATGAAACTGAAGTTTACCAGAATCAACACATCAACATGTCATAAGAAAATCTACACAAAAAATCCAGCAGAGTAAAGTAGTGTAGAAGTTAAGTTTATATTGTAAAAACAGAGCAGACGCTTATCTCTTCATAAACTCCTGTGTGAAAGTTTAGTATTAGTGTTAAATGCTGTTTACAGTATAGCTTCTTTGGTAGGGCTGGGTGGAGTTGCTATGTAGAAAAACAATCACATAGAGACCATCTGAAAAGCTCTTTGGACTACACTTTTTTCAGGAACATGCCAAGATCTTACTTGGCCTGATGTGGTAAACTCCACCCGTTTGACATTCCAACCAGGGTAAAGTAAATGTTACGAATGAAGTGCAGATACTACTGGACATATATCTGTTCTGTGTTCATCTGCACCATGCCCTCTAATTTTTCATATTAAACTGAGTGCTCAAGTAATTATCAAAATTTGTTTTTGTACATAAACAGTTTTCCTCCAGACCACTGAGCTCCAGTGGAATTGTAATGACACTTAGGAAAAGAAAAAAAATCTTCGTCTCTGCTTGTCGTCTGTGAGTAATAGGAGTGATGGTGACTAAAGCTAAATTGGCAGATTCTGAAACTCCCAAACGGTTGTTGTAGATTTTTTGAGAGTTATGTCACTCTGAATCCCACCCTTCAAAACAAACTTCTCCTGTTCTGACATCATTGTCCCCGGTGAACAGTAAGCGCCCAAAACCCTAACTCTCCCTCCTTGAGCTGAAGATTCAGAGAAGATGGTTTTCAGCACCAGTGAGGGGATTTCTTTTCAAGGAAAACTCTCAACAAAAGTCATGGTACTGTATGTGCTGTAGCTCCTCAAGGGCTGTTTAGAAAATGTCCTCTGGGATAAATTCATTCAGTCTGCTAGGCTGAGTGAACTGTTACAGATTCAGCTGAATCTTGTAACAATTCTTATTTTACTTAGGACCTGTAGTGTAGTGAAAGATCTGGTCTTTTTAGAAAGCTTACCATTAGACTTAAAAACACTCACCCACTAATGAAACAATTATTTCTAAAAACATGGAGGATGTTTTAGTTGGAGTAAACCATGTTATATTTTACTTAACATTGATACAGACTTTGCATAATCTCAACCAAGCCCTAATTTTTACTTAACCATCAATCGCTGTATTATTGATCATCTTTAACTCTAATTCTAGTGCTTCAGTTAACCTTACTCTAATTATAAAGTAACAGATCAGGGGGCACCTATTTGGGTCATTAAACTATGTCAGTAACTTAATTCTTTGATTTTATTTTCTATGACTATGTGTCACGCAGTCCTAATTTCTTTCTTTAATTTCCCAGTGCTTAGTATGACTACTAACCCTGACTATTTCCTTCTCTAGGTAACATCAGTGGGTTACAAAATCCTGTTCTGAGTCCCCTCCTGACTGGTAATACTTTGCGGAATCAAACCTTCACCTTGGAGTTGTTCGGCAGCCCTCAGGCTGAAGAAAAATGTGGCATCTTTGACCCAGTTATCGGGAATTGGACTTTTGCCAAGTGTGATTCAACGAGAGGCGCTGTCTGCCAATTTAGGAAAGGTGCCAATAATAATAGGAATGTCAGTTGCATTTTTATGTACTTAGATGAGATTTCACGATTTTTACTGTATTCTACAATGATCCAGTTATCCAAGTATTGCAATAATGCAAGCCAGTACATCTTGTCTACACTTAATGTTTGTGTTGCATACTTAATTTTTTTTCATTCTTGTTGATATTGTCTACATATAGAAGGTAACATCAGTAGTAAATGATTTGATTTATGAGGCTGACTATATGTTTGTCCCTGTCTGTAGCTATAGAAGTGGTGGATATTTTGAGTTTACCGAAGACACCATTCTTCAGCAGATTGAGATTTGATCCTCTGAACAAACCTGTGAGTTGGACCGTTAGTTGTCTGTCTTTTGTATCAGGAATATTGTTGGCCATTTCAATCAAGGAACAGGAATGCATCTTGGTTTTACCCTCAGAGGCAGTTCCATAACCTTGTGATATGGTACAGAAATAAAATCTCTCAACGTTACAGCAACACAAAGGGCCGGTCTAATGTGCATTTCTAACTTTTAAAAGCAGCATTACAGTTGATCAAAACATGAATTTCTTCATTTCTTTATTTTCAGGCAACTGAGGAGTTAAATGTTAACACCTCCTTAGATGGAGACCTGACCTCGATGCAGCATCTGACCCATGCAGTCCTGCATATGATGGAGGGTGGTGGTCCAAACCTCCTGACCTCCTCTGATGTCCACTATCTGTCCCAAATGATTGAACAGGACTTATCTGCAATCGCTAGTGCCCACACCACCGGAGCTGACACAGCAGAAGTCATGGTATCAATTGCCACCAATTATGTAAAGGTGGCGAGTTTGATGCTGGAGCCTCACATGGCTGCACAGTGGATGGGTGTGACAGAAGATGGGGTGAGTTGGAGATTTCTTCCATCTAAATTTACACCAGTTCTTCCCTAAAAAGGCCTCAGCAGCTTGATTCTATTAAATTCAGTGGTAGTTAGAAATCCATAATCCATGTCTTACTAGCTTTATAATGTTTTGTTACAAATTGCTGTAGTTTTACGTATGGTTACACATCATCGCTTTCTTGTTGCTGTAACTTGTCCTAAAATGTCTTGTCATTATCTGTTTTTTCATGCACAAATACATACGCTGTCCTGGCAAAAAAAAGTCACAACCGAAATTTAACTAAGCAAATAAGGAGGATCTTCCATTGAATGAGTCCAGGAGTAATTAATATAATTCGGCTAACAGTTATTTAACTCTTAACTGATTGAAAATATGTTGCTCTGTTTCATTAACCTATGTTCAGTTAAGAAAAGCAGAAAAAGAGATTGCTAAAACAACTATAACTGAGTTAAAACCTCCTCAATACATTATTAAAATCTGGAATGACAATGATGAACCATCATCTCTGATCAGAAAAAAATAATCTTGAATGGCAATAGTTTGGTGCAATCAAATTGTAAAAATCTAACAGCAGAACTTAAGACTTTATTTAATAGTATGTTTCTACAGGCAGAGTTTGAAGAGAACACAAGGGATAATGATTAAACAGCTGTGTGGCTTTAAGAAAACCACTTATCAGAAATGTTAAAAAAAATCTACAGTTTGCTAGTGAGCATAAAGATTGGCCAGTGTTGTGATCTGGGGTTGCTTCAGTTGGCTAGGTCTAGGTTCAGCAACATTATGAGACCAAAAAATAAATTCAGCTGCCTACCTGAATATAAGGTATGACTAGATTTTTCCATCTTTTTTTTTTTTTTTTTTAAATTCCCAGGTGGCACATGTATATTCCAAGAAAACTTTGCCAGGATTCACTGGGCTCAAATTGTGAAGAGCAGCTCAGGGAGCATGAGACCTCATCTTCACACATAGATTAGACAGCACACAGTCCAGACTTTAACATCATTGAGAATCTTGGAGATGTGCTAAAGAGTTTATACAGCAGTTTGACTTTCTCTTATTCAATACAAGATCTTGGCCAAAAATTAGTGCAACACTGGACAGAATTTTGCGATATTGCATAAGCTTATCATAAGAATACTACACCAAAAGGGTTCTGTAATCAAAGCTGAAGGCAGTGCCACAAAATATTAGAATGTGGGACTTCTTTAGCTGGGCAGTGTATATATTTAATAGGCAATTCTCCAAAGAAATTAAGGACGATGATGAAATAATTGTCAACTTCCATGGTAAACTTGACCTTTCTCATCCATTCTCCACTGAATTTCTGTTTGACTTTAGTTGTTGTTACTGTGTTTTGTTCTACAGGTTAATGTGGGGCCATTTACCATTGTTAAGACCATTGACAGTCTGACTGAGGCTCTTGCGGACATGCTGTCTCCAGAGAGAAGAGGCTTCACTCTCTCTACAAAGAACATAGGTAAAAAAATATTTCTTCATATACCTCAAAATACAGTTTTTGTGTGGATGACGTTTGTTAGTGAAAAGGGGAGGGATGGGAAAAAAAGAATTTTACAGCAGAGTATTTACGCACAAAACTGGCAGCGATAGATTTTATTTGGGGAAAGAATTTTTGTGTGAAGGTTGCAGAGATCAGTGTTAAAGGTTCTGTCTTTTTGCATTGGTTGCACAAAACGTACATAGATAGATATATGAGCTTTGGAACGCTGTTTAGAAGACAGCCTGTAGAGGATAAAATACATTCTTTGATTTTTATGTATGCTTTGTGTTGTAATAAACTCCTCTCTTGGCGCGTCCTTGGTGTTTTTACTGCCAGATGTTTACATGAAATGGCAAAGGCTTTCTGAAGCAAGCTCTTCTCAAGTCTTCAAGCCATCTGCGCTCAGTTCTCAGACCGCCGGCAGCAGCAGTCAGGATGATCTGCTTATATCTGACTCTGAGCTTCAGAGGATACACGTTCTTGGTAGGAACCATACATGCATACACAAGGAAATGCACCTGTTGTTCTGAAATAATAACGAGAACATACACACTCATGCAGACCATATCTACACATACACAGATACAGTGTATTCCATGTACCTTCATAGTTTGTTGAGAGGATAAACATGGCAGGAAATGCCCAAAACAAACCTGCCCTCCTATTTCCACTTTTAGCTGATGGTTATTTCTCCCTGACTGAAATTTAGTAAAGTAGAATTTTTTTTTTCCAATAAAAAAATGCAGTACTCACCCTCTTTCGGTGCAATATTCATGTCTGATGCACCTTGTTTTTATTTTTATCTTGTATATATCCTTTATTACTTTATATATACTTTTTATATGCTGCATATATTTCTTCTGTATGTGATATAGAGTTGGCTTTTGGTATGTTTTCAGTATTTCTTGGTATTTTTAATATAATTTTGGTATTTTTCAGTATATATTTTCATGTGATAGTTTTTTTTTTATATATACAGACTTTCTTTTGCACTTAAAGAATCTGCTGCTAAATTGATTTTCTTTGTTTTCATCCTGCAACGCTGACATAAAGATCTATTCTATTCTATTCTATTCTATTCTATTCTATTCTATTCTATTCTATTCTATTCTATTCTATTCTAT
>JAPTYQ010000019.1:14578675-14591226 GCA_029814465.1 Ostorhinchus cyanosoma
GGTGGGTGGGTGGCAGGGATGTGGGTGGAGGAGGAGGAGAGAGGCTTGAGGGTGTCAGAAGGTTAAAGGCTTGTCAAATTTTGGTGCACATTTACACGTGAACCATTTTCTTTGCAATCGTGTTAAAAAAGTAAGTGGTAAAGTCTCTTTTCTCTACATTAATTTCAGTTGTTGGTAGAAAATATGCTCAAGTGATGGACGGGATTTTGGGCTTTGTAGTTTCATTCATGTCTTGCTCGAGACCACCCAAAAAGAAATCACATAAACATTTCAAATTTTAATGAAAAGGAACTTTAATGATGAATAGTTGAGATTCACACGACGTGTATTTAACATTGCTAATTTTTATGGATCTATTATCATTTGTGAATGCAAAGGTACATGGGTTTCTGAATGTTCAGCATGTGAGGATTCTGTCACTTTCTATTGTTGCTTATGAAGTATGAACGGTATGCAAGGTTTAAGAATCTCCTCTGAAAAGGAAACTGGCAACATTATCAAGCAATAAATGAAGCTTTAAAACATTTCCAGTATTTAACCCTGATTTACGGTTACCTCACTAGTTGTTGTGAGCATCAGTTGAGTGTTGAGTGTTCATTTATGAAATATTCATGTAAATGAACAGCTATTTGGAGAAAAAAAAAAGTATTTCATTGAAATGCGCCAATTAAACTTAATCACATTTTGAGAGTAAATTTGTTTAATTTTATCTTATTAAATAGTGCTCTTTTACTTGTGTTACACCACAGTCAAGACACCGACTTGTAAACAGGGACAGGTCATTAAGAGACCATTTAGCACAATGAAAATCTCTCGCAGAGATGATTTATGGGCAGTGTGTCACAGCGTCTGGGTGCAGGACGACTACATATGTATTTGACTACCATTGCGGCATTGTGTGAAAGTAAACAGTAGCAACAGGAGGTGGAGAACAACATCTCTAGCAGCAGGGCACTGATTGGGATGTTGATGTTGAATGTCCCGACTGGCCTCTTGCTTTTCCTGCTGTGGCCCATAGTCTGTCCCCAACTGTCCCCCCAGGTCATTTCCTATACACATCAGCACACAATGATATACACTCTTCCCATTGAGTGTTTACACCCACAAGCTGATTCTTATTAATCTGCTTCTCATGGGGAGAGAGCGGAGGGAGGGTCTAGGAGGGTTTGTCTTGGACCGGGAGGGCCGTTGAAGGTAGGTAAAACATTCACACACACAACCTGAAAGCCCTGTCTGACAGATTGCACCAGGCCTGGACTTCTTTTTACACTGAGCAGATGTGGTCTCCCACTTGTTTTCCTTAGTAATTATCCCTCATTAAGTGAAAGCATGTGCCAATCAAACAGCTTGGAGAGCGAGAGCAGGGCCTGGGCCAGAGAGCGGGAGGGAGGCACACAGACCTATAGCCTCATCTCCCCAGTTTTTTCAAGCAGTGTCATTTCAGAGTCATTACTAGATTAAAGGCAAGCAGCGCCGTGGTGTGAGGGAGAAAGAGAGAGAGGGAGAGAGAGAGAGAGAGAGAGAGCTGCTGCAGCTGCACTGATGGCATTATTATGGCTCATTTGACTTTCTAGTGGTTACAAATTTGATGATTATCACATTTAACACTTGCCATGTTCAATTAGAGCATAATGGCACGTCGATATTTTAATCTTATAAGTTTTATTAACTATGACTTTATTTCAGAAAATGTAAATGATGGGTTCCTGTTAAAGATGATCAGATCATTATGCTTGATGGACATTAAGACGTTTTTAAGTGTGTATGTGAAAGTAATTAAAGCTTAATGAGATTATTCCTTACTATCTTCTAATCAAAGTCTTGTTTGTTGTCTCACACTATCATCAACCTCTCAAGATCATGATTGATCATATATACACACTGTGTGTTTCTCATAATAGAAGTCCAATTTTGTGGACATTACAGTTTTGTTTATCCCAATAATTCCAAGATTTGTCCTTGATTGACAGGTGGCGGCAGTGATGCGACAATAAATAGCTGTAAATAAGTGCTAGGTTAAAATGGATGTACATTTGAGAACTTCAATAAAAATCTTGGCAAATAAGGAATAAATTGCCCTCAGAACCTTTGTTAGACCTCAAGGATACACAGACTGCATTTGTTGAGCATGAAAAGTTTTGTTTGTTTGCAATAAAACACATAAGGCACGTCTAAATATTTTATTTATTTACTGAGCATCAATGTTACATGGTGCATATATACACACAGGACATAGTGTTCACAAAGCAATTATTAAAAAAATCCTTCAAACAATCCCCATTCTGTTTTCTGTTTTCTTCCCCCCATGATTCCTCCCCTATCTCCACCCCTCCAAGAACATACAGGACACAAATCCACAAAAAAAAAGAAAACCCTATACATAGGTTCACCCGTTGTAGCCGTGCAGAAGCGCTAATGCAAGACGACTGCTTTGAAGGCATGGTTTCAAGTTTACTCAAATATGTCATGGCACCTTTAATACTTTGAAATAATAGTACTCTGCAAAGTCACACTGAGTTTTTTTTTTTTTACCTTATTTCCAGATTTTCACAAATGGGCTCTTATGTATTCAGCGATCGCAATTGTGAGCTGTGACTGAGAATTGCGTAAATCTTAAATCATGGCGACAAACTTATACAAAGTCTCAGTGCGTCAGATTAAAATTTTTTAAAAGAAGATTTTGAATTAAATCCGTGAGTAATGTATATGTGATATGATATGATATGATAAGAAATGATGAATGAGATCGATTTCTTCCTTTTAAAATGTACTGGTTGTGCCCCACCATGCATTTCCGACAGTGATAAAAACACAAGTCAGCCTCACAACAAAAGCTGGTGCAGAGGAAAAAAAGACAAGTCTCTTCCAAAAAATAAAGGAGAGAGAGAGAGAGAGAGAAAGCCAAAAAACGAAGATATATGAAGTCTTCATGTCGATGAACTACCATTCATTTTCACTTTGAAGTCCTGCGAACCGTAGTGAAGTGTGATTGCATGTGACAGTCGCCGAGTCTGCCGGTTTATCATGATGGATACACCCTGCCACCATGGCGCTGCTGTAGCACACACGTACACACACGTGCACATTCACAAATACACAGACACAGAGGCTTACAAAAGCGGATTTATGCAGCCATGTGTACCCAGACACAGAACCGCATGTATGACCCAGAAATTACACTCAAACACACACAAACACAGTAACATGTTCTTCACATGTACTTTCACTTCCATTTATTTTGATTTTGTAAATATTATTTATTTATTTATTTATCTTTCAGTATTGCCATCTTACTAACGATCATAAAGTTAGAATGAAATTTAAACTTTTTTAAACCAAACCCTTACATTTAATCTTGCATAGACAGTAAATCCAAAGTGCAGCTACTGCTACACTAAGGGATGCTAAGATTTTAAGTTTTTTGCATTTTACGTTTGTTGCACTTCACCCATATAATTTTGTGACAGGTTGTCTTAAAACTAATAGTGGCTCACCTTTGACTTCAGTCTATAACTACTGAGTGTGTGGTATAACTTTATCTCCAATCAATGAATCTGTAGTCAGTTATATATAAATCATCTTCAAGGTCACAAATATGACTCAATACCATGGTACAAGACACACCCATTGACAATATACACCCCCCTAAATAAGTGGAGAAACATTCTCTTCCTTTCTCGTTCTATCTCACACAGCAATAAAGACACATCACACACACTCTCCTACACACTTTTAGATCTTGCCACATGTCATTAACCTCAGCTCGGCTCACCTCAGGTGGGAAAGAGGACAGAAAACGCATCCTATCATAGTACCTGGGACCATCTTTTTCCTGTTTTCTACCCCAAAAGCAACTTGTTCCGACTTTACATATTGCATCCATTTGTCATTGTTAGTCAAGGGCATTGCAACACAGTCTAGTCAGCGATGCTATTTTAGGTGTTCTGTCCAAACGCTGTTGTATGTGGATAGGGGTATTTGTATATGCACATGCATCTGTCAAGTTATTTTAAATTTGTTTTCATGCCTATGAATGTATGCATATGAATAACTGAACACATTGTGCACCAGCGCAAACAGAAAGTAAACCAAGGGCAAACATCCCATTGTTTCCTACATGCTGTATGGAAAAAATATATTTATATATGATTTCACACATTTGTTTCTTCCAGTCAGGACGCTTTGATAGAAAAATGGCAAAGAGGTTTTCAGGCAAAAACTTATAACATTTGGTTTTATTCCAAGCAGTGGTCTTCCATTTGGTTTTTCATTATTACAAACATTTCAAGCAGAGTTTGCTGGTGGAAAGTTAGTGCGCAATCATGTCCTTGTTCTTGCTTATATAAGCTTTACTACTTTGTTGGGGTCTCAGCATCACTCATGACCTACTCAGCTGTTGAGTAGGTTGGAATGTCAGAACCCTGAAATTCTTTTCGCAAGTTAACTCACATTTGTAGCATTTTATTGGGTTCACTGCTTTATCTACTTTTAAGGTCAGACTTTTCTTTGCTGCATATGTACAGCCAAGTCATTCATACATTTTGAAGCAGACTTAAGTTCAAGTGTTAGTCCATATCTGATACACCCTCTACACCAATCCAGTTCAATGGTTGATTTGGTGCATTTCAACATCCAGTGAACTAGTTCCAGAGCAGACACTTTGCTGGTGAAGAACCAAGAACTGCTTACATCATGTTCCAGATGCAGAATTATTGTGGCCAAATTAACATTACAACTGCTTTAAAAGGGAAAAAAAATGCAAATGCATTGGACCAGCTGTGTTTTGGATGTGTATGCAGCCTCACAAAGCCAGGAGAAATACTTGTAAAGAGATGATGTAGTCCATTGTTGGTGTGTTGGTGTTCTTTCAGTTGTTAGAGTGGAGATGTAGTAAATGGACATGCAGTTACATAATAATGTGGCTCTTTAGCTTGGGAGGAAAGGTGTTCTTAAGAAGTTTCCTGGTTGAACCAGTACCAGCCCAGAACCACCATTGGGTTTGTGAATGCCGCAAATGGATGCAAATGTTTATATGTGTAAATTGTTATCCAGATATTCATTCCTATTATTTTATACTGTACATACATATCCTTATGTGTAAACTTACATGATATGCACATCTACATATAGACAGAGCAATAGACTGCATATGTACTGTATATGCAAGTGTATATCAGCATGTGTGCAGATTTCTTAAACCAAACCCATTCCCCAGCTGCTGCTTCCCAGGACTTGCTCTCTTCCAACATTTTTTCCTCTCTGTCAGTGGAAAACTATGCAATTAGAAAACACCCCAGGAGATTGACAGCAGGATCACATACAATTTGACAAGGGGGCGCCCCAGAAAGGTCTGTTGGATACCTAAGTATTTTTAATTAAACAGCTCTCTGCACTGGCAGCGTGCTTTCCTTCACCAGTTCAAAGACTCTGCTTTGACCCATGTGTTAAAAGTTTGTATCAGTTTTCCATGCCGATGTTTTGCTTGGCGCCTAAGACACGCAACCCTAAATTGTCTTGTTTAAAAGCTAGTTTGTTTACAGTTCACTCTCTCTCATGCTCTTTTTAACTCCCACCCCCACCTCACTGCTGCACCACATGTGCAGTGTGATCACTTTCAGGGTGTAGAACCATTCCCATTGGTCTTCAAACAGTTTGTGTAAATGCCTCAAAATTCTGGTAAAATTAAGTCGAAATATCCCTTTTGATCCTGCCTATTAGCAAATGGAAACAACTGATCCCGGAGTCGCAAAGTGCCTCGTCCTCCATCATTCAGGTTTATTTAAACGTTAAAACAAGTAAAATAGAGTGCTCATCTGTTACATCGGTTACTTCATCAATAACATTTGTCCGTCTGATGTAAAATCGATATGACACACTGACACAATGCCAGAGCAATGGCAAATGTGGCATCATTTGTCATCGACTGGCAATAAAGATATGTCACAATTGATTTTAGCCCATTCCCCCCTCCCATCTCTCTCTCTCTCCCTCTTTCTCTGTCTGTCTGTCTCTCTCTCTCACTCCCCTCATCTCTGTCTTGCTCTTTTGCAGTAGCTGTACGAGAAAAAAATAAATGAATGTTATTATGACTGAGGCATGGTCAGCCTTGCCAAACTCAATTAATATTGGAGCAAGGGGCTGTAATGATTTGAGGCCCTGTGTGTTGTGTTTTCATGAGAGATGTTAAAAAGAAAAGAGGGATAGATGGATGGATGGGTGGGTACATTCTCAGGGGCGAAAGGTTTTGTTCTGGCCTCAGCTCAATATAGATGTTTTTAACAGACCTTCCAAACTCTTCCATGATTTTTTCCCCCTTAATTCCATTTTGGGTTTAGCTGCTAGGGTGTTTTGTGCTGCACCATGAAAAAAAAAACATTTCTCTAACCTTGAATTGATAGAGTTTATAGTTCCTTAAATCATGTTTATACTAGAGGGAAATGCCCAGAGTGTTTTTGTGTGTACGTGTGTGTGTGTATGTGTGTGTGAGAATGACTGAATGTGAGTGGCTGCGTAGGTGTGTGTAAATGTAACTTTTAAGATACTGTATAGTGTTATTTTCTTTTGAAGTGATTTGATTTATTTTTAGTTTATCACACCATTTCTTTTTATTTATATTAAATACAGTCTTGCAGGAGAAGTTTCCTCATGCTGACTTCAGACTACATGTGTAAGATTAAATCATTATAGTATCCAAAAGTGGTTCATTTGATACCTTTTGTCTCGTGTATGGAAAAGCCTGCAAAAAGAAACAAAAAATAAAAAAACATTCTTGAGACACAAAGAGGACACTATGGATTGTTATTCCCTCAAAAGAGAACTTGAGATAAAAATAACAATCACTTTGCCATGCTTGTAGGCATCAGAGCCCTCTGTGGTCCTCTTGGTCAACATCAAGGCAGTGACAGAAACATTCTTGAAGGTCAAATAATTCTAACATGTAGCCTGCCTTTCTCGATATCATGAGGTGTCACAGATGGAGTAGTTATTTGACAAACTACACAAGATGAAAGAAATTTGGCACTGCCCTTCATAGTATGTCAATATTGTGTAGTTTGTATTTGGAATTATTCATTCACTCAATTTGTGAACCACTGACATCACTGGAAGGTGACAGAGGTACTGGAGCCAATCCCAGCTGCCATCAGGTGAAGGCAGAGTACACCCTGCACATGTTGCTAGTTCATCACAAGGCTGACTTATACAGACAAACATTCACACCTAAGGCAATTTAGACCAATTAACCTATTAATGCATGTTTATGGATGGTGTGAAAACCCAGAGTAACAGGAGAGAACCCATGCAGACACAGGAAGAAAGTACAAACTCCACACAGAAAGGTCCAGGGTCTTCTTGCTGTGGGGCAACAGTGTTAACCACTCCACTGCCACACCGCCCCCAAACCCAGAATTAGTAAAACTAATTACACTGATAGACATCTTTTCATGAGAACTCAAGGGCTCAAGGCATTTCTTAACTGATTGAATCAGAAGTTCATTTAGAACCATCCACCACACTTCATAAACGCATCATAAACTGTTCATGCAATAACAAGCTGTTTAGTTTATTTCATTAGCAAACTTGACCATTGATTTTTGGCCATCAAAATCTCCATAGTTCATCCTTGAGTCCTGGTGATATCATGTTTTAAATGTGATGGGGACCAACAAACGGGATGGACAAACTCTCTTATAGAGGTACTATTGATCCATCAAAAAATGTCGGTTGCATGTATTGGTTTGTCTGTTGGTTTTGGTGCATCCAACTTGGTTTGAGGAGTAGAGGAAGGACCAAGGATGAATCCATGGATGGAGATCCAGGGCTGGAGCTTGGAGGGTTTTTTTTCTTCTTCTGATAGTGTGTTTGATTGAATTAAAGCACTGTGGGGCCTTGGCAGAGGTATGCACTTTACTAAGTGCAGTTTTAGTTTAACATTTAATTTAAGTATTTTTCATTTTTATCAGCTGAAAATTGGATCAAAACTTTCTTTTTGTTCTACAAAGGTCATGATGAAAATCAAATTGTCATTGCAGCAGGAAGAGAGAGCTTTACTAACTGTTACTTATGTGCATTTTGCACTGTATGTGTTGATAGACATTTCGGCTGATGTGTCTTTTCTTCATAAATGCAGTTCTTATGTGGCTCTACAGTATGTGTGTGTGCTTGACTCCGTGTCCGCTGTGTGTATGCTTGTGTGTCAGATTTGCCATCGCGGTTTGTTGCCGCTGGGTTGTGTGTACCCAAGTTGCGCCGGTGGTAGCGAGCAACATCTGTTTCGGGCTTGTTGTTCCTCTTGGCTGCTTTTCAATTGGATTTCCTCAAGCAGGGCCAAAAGCTGTCACCTCTGCCAGGCTCTGTTAGCGATCACCGCCGGCCCCTATATTAAGTAGGTGGTTCAGGGCTAAGCTAATAACTCTCCCTCCTCTCCTGAGCCATCACATACCAGCACCGGTGTTGCTGCCGGCCGGCCTCAGTGTGAGCCTGTTTGTATGTTTGTGTGTGTTGTGTGTGTGTGTGTGCGTGTGTACAACTTTTCCCCTGTAGCTATACACCCTGTAGAGACTGGCTGGCTTGGGGGTCCCCTACTCAATGTGACAGCCCAACTGACTGGATTTGTGTGATTGTGTGTTTGTGGGGAACTAAAAAGGAGAGTCATAATAGCTCTTCCTAAAGAATGAATGATCCACTTTCCCCTGTAATGTACAACAAAATGGAAACAGGATGAAAACCTTAACCCCAACCCCACCCTCGTACTCACATACAGTACATGGAGAGTTCATAATGTAATGTGTCACTGTGCACCGAACTAAGGCGGACTTACAGGATTTTAGAGGGATGCCGGCTTATGTATGAAATTCTATAAAATATATAAAATGCAACTGAAGCCTAGTCTAGTTTGACAGGAATATTAGTGGGCCACTTTCATTTTACCACCATTGTAACCTTCTGAAAGTACAGAAGAGACACATTTAGTAGATATAGCAATTTGTCAATTAATCTCTACACAATCCTTGTGTTTACGTGTACTTCAGCAGAAACTACTGATCACTTTTTAACCTCCCGTTAAACACACCATTTACACTATACCATTAGATGGTTCACTATTCTTTACTTTACACAAATAATAACCGCCAGTCACTTCAAGGATGTGAGTAGCTGTCTTTTTCACTGTGGTTTATCATGAAAAATGCCCTGTATTTACAGCAACCAGTATTGTTATGCACATGCCTTTCATGTCTACATGAATGGTCTGGTATTTCATTTATTATAGAAGAAGAAAAACATTCAGCGGTTTCTTATTTCAAGGTTGCCATGGTCAACCATAAGTTCAATTTCAAAGTGGATTTTTAGAGTGTGTTAGGCTTTATAAAAAGATATATCAAGTCCTAATTTCTTCATTCTTTTATATTTTACTGTCTTGCCTCCTGCTTGGCTTGAGAAAAGCTCATCTGGGTGTTAAAGCTTTTATTGGGAAGTGTTTACCTCATCAAACTGACAGAGTGGCAGCCTGCCCGTCTACCTGCCTGCTTGTCTGCCTTAATGTCTTCTTGCCAACCTCTCTGGCCAGCTGGAGAAGTTACACAGAGCTGGAATTGAACCGAGAACCTGCAAAGTATCAACTCCCTGTTTCACAGCTCTGACAGACACTTTGATTTGACATGCCATGAGCAGTTAAAGTGAAAGTTATGTATACATGTTAATTAAACTGTTTATGCGTGGAGGGGTCAGAGACATTAGCAAGTCCCAGCGCAGAAGTGTGAATTTCTTTTCTTTTCCCCCCATCACAGCGTTTTAACCTCTTCTGTCTCTCATTTCTGTAATGATTACCAGGTGCGAGGGCAGAAATTTTCCTCCCCTTTTTTTGCCAAGTGGGGATGCAGATAGCTCTATTTGTGAAAAGTGTCTCTGTGTGTTTGAATTTAGGCTGGGATTTTGACGGCGGGTCCAACTTGTTCAAATAGCTCTCATTTTTGGCATTGGGTGACACCGAAGCTTGGAATTCTCTGAAAGGATGTGGAGGTTGTGGTCTTCAGCTGCTTAAGTGAAAGCCTCCATCCCAATTGAACAATGTCATTTCTAAAACAGATATTTCTTTTGATTTTTGGTGTGCAATTTGACAACTATAAATCATTTTTGAAACTGAGAATACAGTACAGGTTGTATCTTTTATGTAGAAACACTCAGTAAACTCACTTATGCTAGGTCATTATTGAAAATGAGAATCCATTCTCAACTAACTTACCTGCTTAAATAAAAACTAAATAAAATGATTAAATGAAACTAAGAGCAAAGGTTGCATAAGCTGCACTTACTGTGTGCAAGCTCAACCGAAGAAATTGTCTTGAAATTAAAATTTTAAGGTCTTTATCACATATTTTTACAGATACCGATACACATATCAATTAACTTTAATTATTCCCAGGGGGAATTCAGGTTTTTCATCATCTCAAGAAAGATGCAATCATCAGTCTATGAGTCATCAGAGTAAGGTGTTGTAAACTAATTAGTAATTTTGTGATTTATTTTGAATGTAGGAAGAAGAACTCGAGCACTTAATCAATTAATAAAGAAAACAGAAACAAAAGACAAATAGAAAATAACAATGATAATGTCTGCGTGTTTGAATAGGACGAAGTAAAAAAACTTACCTAGCCCTACCCTATCCCCATGTTAAGCTCTCAATTATTCATAATTATATACAAATAAATGAATAGAGTCCTGATGACAGTGGGTATTATATGGAGTTAAAAAGTCAAAGCCAATCACTGTGTCAAAAACAGCCCCAGCCATTCGACAAAGAAGGGATCTAATGATGAAAACATAGATTGCAAAAGTGTTTAGACCTTAATGGAGCTTATGTAGAATATCATTTTGTTATTTTGATAAATAAACATGTTACTACATTTGTCTGAGAACTATTTGACTCCTTCATACTTCTCAGTCCTGCTTCTGAATGAGGTTTGTCGCCCACTGCACCTGCTCTTCTGGTTTGTTCCTCATTGTGCATCTTTCCAGCTACTCTGCAAAACCAGACCCAGCTTTATTCACAAGTTTATGCAACCGTTTTGCCTCCATGGCCAACAGCAGCACAGGCTACAGCTGACCGTTATACCATGTACAGCATCTTAGGGCAGATATCAAACAACTTGAACCTCCTCAGGAAAAGTAGACAATTCTGTCCCACGGGATACACTGCATCTGTGTTCAAGGACTGGTCTGTTGTCAAGAGATACCTAAGATATTTTTATGTCAGCATCACCTCAATGTCCATCCTACAGATACACTCTTTGCTGTCTGTACAGGTGTCAGCTCAGTAGAATCATTTAAGTGCCAACATTTTTCTGCTCGAGATTCAGAAAATCAATTCGATTTTTTCTCAGGACCAAAATTTAAAAAAAAAAAACAAAAAAAAAACAACCACATATAATGTCTGCGTTAAAGTGACCCTTTAACCATTAATGAAATGTACTTTGTTGAAATTCCAATGTTTATCACAGATAGATGGACATCAACAGTCACTTCTAATGCTCAACAACGCAGCAGCATGAAATAATTTACATACTAATGTACACAAACACGACTGACTCATTCACTGTTGTCTGAACATGTTATGTAATGTTAATGTTATATCATTTTCATGTTGTTGGGGGGGGGTGTTTGTTTTTTACTAGGATTGTTTTTGTCTTTTTATATTTTGTATGACCAGCGCTGCTTCTCTGCATTTCAATTGGCTTTTACTGAGATCAACATTTATGATCTCTTCCAGAGAATAGTCTTCTATTTAACTCATTTTTGCTATTGCTCAAACCCCTGAACAGCCAGTGATAAACAAAAGTATCTGCTGATCTAAAATGTTTATAATATTTTTAATAATTTATATATTTGTAATACCTTTTGTATCACTAATGCTATCAATGCATTTAAATAATTTCAGTGAAGTACAGTTTTCAGTTTTTCTGCAATGTCAGATATGTCTGTTTTGGACGTTCAGAGGCTTTGCAAGAAATGTGGAAACATTATCAATCTTCTGCAACATTCACTCACCTTTAAAACTCATGAACTTTGACAAATTACAGTGGTAGTTTTTAACACTTAATGATACATTTTGCTGAAAAATTTACTTTCACCTCAGTTTTCCTTTGAATTTACTCAGAACATCTATATGGTGAGTAAATGAAAAATAGGAAAATACCAGATTTGAACAGAAAAATGCACAATAAAGTCAATCAAGTCAGTCAAATATTTTATTTGACAACACAGTAAAAAGAGCTCCCCGGCTGTAAATTTGGTTAAGGGGGATTTAAATGATTTTAATTTCTGAAAAAATTGTCTTTGAGGTCTGAAAACACTGATATTTGAAGACTAAACTAAATAAATAGGGATTTTCTAAACTGAAAATGTTAGTTGTATGGTTTTTAACCTTTGTCTTTTTACTCAAGCTGACAGCAGCGATTTGTTCCAGCAAGAAAAGGAAAGCTTCTCGCTGCTTCTCTCTCTCTCTCTCTCTCTCTCTCTCTCTCTCTCTCTCTCTCTCTCTCTCTCTCTATCTCTCT
>JAPTYQ010000019.1:14591326-14624277 GCA_029814465.1 Ostorhinchus cyanosoma
TCTCTCTCTCTCTCTCTCTCTCTCTCTCTCTCTCTCTCTCTCTCTCTCTCTCTCTCTCTCTCTCTCTCTCTTTCTTCATATCTGTACATGGAAAATTTTATTCCCAAGGACACTGACATAAACTTGCTGTTTTCTGTGACTTTTACCTGCCAGTGTTGCACTCTTGAACTTCACACATTCAGCAAGTTCATTCTGTGAAGATATGTAACATCTACAGAAACACAGAGGGACTAATGCTGTGTTCAGGCTTTAAATGAAGAATACATTTCCACTCAATGTAGGAAATAATGGGATAATAGAGCTTCTTCTTTACCGGGCTGGTAAAGGATGTTCATGTGTCATCGTTGTAGAAGTCAAGCTTGTTGTGCAGGTTTACTAGTGGACTTCCTTTTGGTCTGTTATTTAGAAATCCGTTTTTATTAAGGGTGTAATAATTCACTCGTTTGTACCGAACTGTTTCTGGGCCTTCGATACAATACAGAGATGTACCGAACGAACCCATGTAGCCTTTGTGAAGAATGCAAACACTTGGGAAGCAGGGTGGCAGTAAGCAGAACCCATGTGCAGGTTTCCTCTATATACATTCAGCAGAAACATGACAACAGAGAGTAACATAATGACCTGCACACTTGTGATAATGTGATTATGTGGTTGAATGGACAGACAGATTTACAGACGACAAAATGATTACAATACCCCTCGGCCGAAGGGTAATAAAAGAGGCACAGAAGCTGGGTTGGATGATCGAAGCATGTTAAGTTTCACTTTCGGTTTTTGATATGTTGCAGCTTTGTCCCACACAAGAGTCCAGGGGTTCCTTTATAGCAAGACCTATTTTATTTTTTAATTTAAGTTGGCAAAGTCAAGTGAACCTGCTCCTCTTCTCTTTTCCTTTGCTGTGCTATTACTGTGAGGTCATGTTCACAGTGCCTCAGGGAATACTGTGAGGCATTCAAATCACTCAGTAAATTATAGTGTTTGCCATAAACGAACACTGAAAATTCAAAAGTACAAAAATACATACCATGTGGGATGCCTATTAATGCACAAATGACTGAACAATTTTTTGTAGAAATATCCTGTGTCCCAAAGATAGTTACGGACCACACCCCCCTGTACTCCCCCCTTCACTGTACAGAAAACGTATCAAAAATGTATTGAACCAAAGACCCCTGTACTGAAAACGTACCAAATCGCATTTGTTCTGTACGGTTATACCCTTACTTTTTATTTTTCCTCTAAAACTTGCCTGACACATGAAGACAAATTCTCGACAGTCTAATTTAATAACCGAGTCAAAGTGAGGGTCCATTTTTTAGTTCAAAAAATTCATCCATGAAATTTGCTGAAATTACAGCTGCCACTGATGCAGTTACACAAGGTGAAGTTCTTTCACTGAGACAATTTCAGTCGCATTTTTATCACACTGATTTTAAAATCTGCTTCATTTGCTGTGAAATCTTTCATCAGACATGTTCAGTTTCACTGAAAAATGTTCCTTCATAAAATCACCTCATGCATGACAGAATAAATTAATTTTCAATTAAATATCAATGTTTTTTCAGGATGTTTTACCATACTGCCCTTTGTTGCCTTAAAAGTCCATTACTGTAATGACATGAATATTATGCTGTACATTGTGCGTAGTTAATTCCTTCTTTGGAAACTGTTTAAATGAAATGAAATGTGCTGTCAGTCTTAACAGATATATGATAACACATTACCTCTTTCATTAGTATTAGCTCCGTGTGTTTAATGTGTATTAATTTTAAATTTTCATGTACATTCAAGCTATTAAGACACACAATCCCTGTTATAAAGTCTCTAACCAGTGTTATTTCCTGCTGCTGATTAATCTCCTGAAACATTCTAATGCACTTAGTTGATGCTTTTAGGGAGAGTGACTTACAAGGACGGCCGAGGAACAATGTGGCACATTTCTAAGAGGAAGTTGTAACATCACGCACAGTTAGTAGTAAACAGTACAGGGGTCAGAACCCGATAAATTGAATTTACTCACAGTTCTTGCAAGTAAATCGATCCCTGACTTTGATTTGCGCTTCCTGCTTTCTCAGACAAAGCTTTCAGCATCTGATAAAAACACCCTTGTTCATTTAAACAAATGCTTTTCTGTCTTGCATTGCAGCAACTCTCTCGGGTAATAATGTTTTTGGTCAAACACAGTGTTTGTTGGCTTTAACTTTTTAAACATACAATTGTTCCTTAATTAGTTGGCTGCTAATTAATTTATGCCTCCCTGTTTGATGTACAGTATAGCAATACTTTGAAAGCAAGTGTGTTCTTCCTTTGCATAAATTTGTAGCATTTGCTGCCGAGTTCAAAAGAAACAGGCCTGAGTTTAGAAAAGCACACATGCATTTAAATAATGCGCCCCATTTTTTCCACTGTGTTTGTTTTTAGCGGGAATATTAATGAATTAACATTTTAAACAATCCATCATTATTGTTGTGCTGCCACTTATTTTTAACTCAATTATATTCTAATAGTTCATTTTTCCTAATGTGCACAGTATGTTCTCCCCACTTTGTTCACTACACAACAAAAGATTAATTACAAATAAGAGGAATGATCAAAAACATGATAATCAAATTGCAACAATGAGCTCGAAATTGCAATTCTAATACAATACTGTGGGCTATGTGTTGCAAATTAACCACCCACTGTTTGTTATTGCCAGTAGGTACTTATGTATATGCGCAGTGTGTAAAAGAGTGTATGACAACAGTATACAGCAGTGGATGAAACCTGTTTATAGTGCTCACAAATAGCATTAAATTAGTGTTAGTGTGCATAAATGTAATTGAATGAAAAAACAAAACAAAACAGGAATGATATTTTCAATAACTGTAACATAAAAACCAGAGACAGGTAGTAAGTAAGATTTTGAAGTACATAGTTTGTTGTACCTTTGTATCATGGAGGGCTGATGAAACCATAAAGAATGTGATGAAACATTTAGTGGAGAATTTCTTGAGTTCAACCTGAACAACAGGAAACTGGTGTGACAATGAAAACAATTCTGAAAAAGTCACATCTCACCTTGTCTACATTAACCCATAAAGACCCAGTGCTACTTTTATGGCAGTTGTCCTAAATGAACGTTTCTCTATTTCTACCTCTCTTAACAGACCTATCACCAATTTTTTACATAATATTATCCTCTGTATTTTGCTTTTTTTTTTTGGTGTAAATCATGTATTTTCCAATTTTAATTGACAGATCATGTAGATGTTTATGAAAACTCAGTAAATTCAGTCAATTATATCAAAACAGAGAAAAATGGAGAAAAATATTTACTTTTTCAGCAAAGATATTGCTAACTGAATGTAAAAACAAGTGTGTCCATCCACTGTCATTCATCCAACTCTATGGTCCTTACTGGTGAACCAATGTTGTAGAAGATGACAGTGTTTCCACATTCACTACAGAACCTCTGAACGTCCAAATGGGTCATATCTGATGTTTAATGTTTAAAAGGATCCCCATTAACTGCCACCAAGGTGACAAGTTAATCTTCCTGGGTTCCACACAGAAGGACAACACAAAACAGAACATAACAATACATGATATACATGACAATAATGCAGATCTAAAAATAATAACCATTATTAACATAATTAGAAACATAAAACATCATCAGAAATATGGGATTAGTTATTACATTCATGAGTAGCATCCATCAAAGATAATAACATACACTCCCCTACATGAAGCACTCAAGCTCAGATATTTAAATAGTGCCTTCTCAGGTGATACTTGAAAGATGATGTAGCATTCGATTTACGTATGTTCAGAGGACAATTATTCCAATGATGGATGTGTTAAAGCAGCGTATTACGTTTGTCACCATTTTTCATCAAATCTGTAAAACCCAAGTGATAGCTTAAGTATCAGGAATCCATTAGTCCTTCCACGATATCGCACCTGAATCACTTCCCTCATGGTGAATAACTTCAAAGTTGACTCCATCATAAGTTGTCTATTTGTTTACATACCAAACCGATATGTCACTTGGGCTTTTTTGGAAATTTTGCTGCAAAGTGCATTGTGGGAATGGGAATTCCACGCAGCTGCAGTATGGCCGCAGCAGCAACAAACACGGAAACGGCTTCATTACCTCCAGCAGCTGCAGCTATTTGGAATTCCAGAAAGGTCCGAGTGACAGTTTAGTTTCAGTTTGTGATGGAGTCGGCTTCAAAGTTGTTCACCGTAAGGGAAGGGATTCAGATGCGTAATCATGGATTTACAGGGTTTTACAGGGTTTTTTTAAAACTTTTTAAACTTACTTTTAAACAATTTTTTTTAGTCTTGCTCATACAAATATACAAGGCATTTTACATACATTTACATATCTAATCAAGCATCCCTATATGGCATATATGGAAAAAATATGGATGTCTGCAGTAGATATTGATTACAATTGGTCACAAGTGTAACATGAATGACACTACAAAGAAACTAAAAAAAAACTAAATAAAAACATACATGTAGATGTCCACTTCTGAATGCTTATTGCATTTGAAGGTTAAACATGGGACTCTTATCTCTTTGTAAATAGCTCTCCCTGAATTCAAAGTATGTACATCAGTAATTTGCTCTATCTGATAGATTTCCCTCACTTTCTCTATGCAAATGTTATATGTGGGAGGTTCAGGTTTCAACCACTTAATAGTGATGCATTTAATGGCTGTCATTACTCAAACTCACAAAATATATTTTCGGTTATTTCCCTCTAAACTTCCTGGGATTTCACCTAAAATAGCAAACTTTAATTCTTTAGAAAATGTTTGGTTGAAAACTGTGTTCGCAACAGCAAATATATTATCCCAGGAAGGTCTGATCATAGGTTATGTCCTTAATATGTGGGTATGGTTCCCCAAGTGAGCCCCACAAGTTCACAAACAAGTATTGGTTGTTCACTTGGTTCATTTTTTTTAAATTAACTCTGGTGTCCTGAAAAATCTTGTGACAATTTTCCATTTCAACTGTCTTCATGAACTAGAATTAGGGTATTATAGATTTGATGACAAATTGGTGACGAACGTCATACGCTGCTTTAAATACCTGTTGATGTTTTTGCTTGGAGAAACATTTAATTGCTGTTTTTTCATTCTTCCACTCTGTCATCCTGTCACTGAATATTTGGAATAACTAGGAGTTTTGTCTAAATACTGGGATTGGTAAATGATTGTGTCACAGTCACAAAAATGTTCCTGTGTAATCGCAATTGTGTTCCAACCAGAACTGCTTAAACCCGATAGTAAAAGTGTAAGGATAAAATCACCACTCTCTCTGCCTGTCTCTTGTCTTCAGCATGTCAGACAGTAGTGGAATTGTCAGTTTAAAGAGGATGGATGTCCTAACGTGTCACCTGACAACCCAACAGACGGGGCAATTCAGTTCCTGGAGGACAGGATAGCAGCAGTATGAGGTGAATGGGCAGGAGCTCGGGCTAGAGGTCATCATAGTTGGCCATCGTCCGCCTGTCATTTTGAATGGCCCCCCAAATCATATTGTTAGTGGTGATGCATTGCGGTGGCAAAAATTGGATGCTCCAAACTGGACTTGATGCATTGAACAGGTCGTGCCTGCCTGGCCTCAGGATGCGTTCTTACTTTCGTTTAAAGATGAAGCAATACAAGCACACTCTGCACAGGGAAAGGAGAAAGATGTACTTTAAAAAAAGTTTTTCTTCCTTCTTTTTTGTTTGCTCAACTCACATCGATGTACTGCTGGCTTATCAAAGATCTACCGTGTCTGTCAGCCTTGAAATTTATAGGATTTTACCTGCCTTTTCATTTTTCTCGGTACATCTTTTGTGGCACAGTTCAATCAGGGCTTTGTGAATGTTGGTCTCAATATTTCCATTGAAGCAACAGGATTACATTATGCTTGTACATTCAATGCTTGTACATTCAATGGATGCTACAATGGATTGGAATGAAAAATAGCTTTTCTGTGACCACAAGTGCAGCCTTTATGCATCCAAGGGCATGGCATTCTTGGGACCTGGGTACTAGCCGTGGAGTTTTGTGAACATGAAATATCTTCTTTTATGTGTCATTTTTTTCATTATGTTCCCTCTGTCTCTCTATTTTTCCGCTTTCCTCCAATGGATTTCCTTGATAGTCTCGTCTGGCCTGGGTTGCTCTCTTTATGTATGTGTATGTATGTGTGTGAAAGAGAGAGTGTGTGTCTTTTTGTATGTGCCCATGCCAGATTTGTCTGTTTTTTAGCTATATGTGTCATATGCATCTGCCTGTGTGTGGATGATGTGTGTTTGTGTGTTTGCTGGCACTCTGTCCTATACTTGTGTGTTTGTGTGCATAAGAGACTGAACTCAGACACTTGAGATTTTCTATTTTGATAAAGCTGTGTGGGACCTTGGATTTGAGCCTTTGATGGCTTAGTGGGGGCTGGAATGAGGAACTTGAGCATTGTAGACGAAACAAATGCAAGCTAAGCCTTACAGAGGTGGCCCAGTTTGGAGAAGTTGTACTCTTTTAAGCCCTGCATCTTTTCTCATTTACTTTTCACAACAGTCTTGTCTAGCTCGGATAACGTGCAAATCAAAAAAACCTGCAAATCTTCCTCCACTCATTACTTTTACTCCTTTGTGTTTTGCAACAGGATAAGAGAGAAAACAACTGTAACAACTTTGTCCTCCTTCTCTTTCTCTTGCTCTCTTTCTTTCTCTCTCTCTCTCTCTATCTCTCTCTCTTTCTTTGTCTGTGTCTGCAGGGCCTGTTCATCTTCCTGATATATGGGGTGTACAACACAGAGGTAAGTCTGCATTGTGTCTCAAGGCTGTCGGAGTGAATGAGAGAAATGACAAGTTTCTGATGGGCTCCCTGCTTAAAAGCTGTGTGGGTGTGAGAGTAGGAGTGTGTATGTGTGTGAACGTGCGACTGTGGATGGGAGGAGGGATCGCAAAGAGGGGAGGGGACATCGTTTCCACGCGAGCGTCCCACTGCCCTTCATGCTTGGACTAACTTATATGCATCCGAGTCCGACCATTAAACACTGACACGCCGCGGTTCTCAGCCACTCATTCCTCACCCACATTGGCTAATATTTCACTGCCTCTTTAAGTTTTTAAACTCACGGCCCTCCATTTAGCATCCTGACAAAGCTGCTGGCCAGGGCTTTCTGGGGGCCCCAGCAGTCTACATAGGACAAAAAAAGAAAAACAGTATGCGAGGAGCAATATGCAATGAGGAGTGAGGAAATATCACATTGAGATACTACGTTATTACCATTTAGATACGTGGGGGTGGAGGGTGTCCAGGGTGGTGAGAGACAGAAAAGATTAAATGGATGAGACCGAAGTCATGAAAATCACTCTTGGTCAAACGTAGCTCTTATTCTATGTAAATAGGCGTGCACTCTAGAAATGTATCGGTGATGAGCCTTCTTAAAATTCAGCTCTTTTTCTCCAACTTCATTTGTAATTGTAAAAAAAGAGGGGGGAAAAAATGACAGCAAATTTTGGTAACAATTCAGAAACTCCGATAGCATCCTGCACATGTTTTTTTGGTCTATCTGTAACTATCCTGCCTGCTTTTACAGTAAGTTGGATACATTTTGAGTGAGCTAAAAATTTATTTCACTGTACTATAATATGCCTTTCGTATATTATAAATACATTTTTTTGTTATCAGAATAAAATACTTCAATTCTCCTTAGTTTTTATGATGTAAAGTTTTTCATTTGTTATTTGTTGCTGTATGTAATTATAATCACAGTGTACAAGCCGCATTGTGTAGCACTAACAATGATTTTTTTTTTAGAGCCTGAGCTAAATAGTTATACCATGTTTCCTTGTTCTTTTGTTATCACCATCACTAGTGTTCATCTAAACATTTCTATAGAAAACACAGTTCTCTTATATGTACTTTTCCTTTCCCATGGTCAAGAGCTTTCCCCAAGTCACAGACAGTACTTTTATTAGTGTCTAATCACGTGTATCTATGAATAGTTGTGATTTCTTTATCACAGAATTAGTCTAATATATCTTTAGATGGAAGCAATCTGGTTCCATAGATCCACCCTGTTTCACCTAGAACAGGAATTTCACATTTTACACTGAAGTGATGTCCACCACAGGTTCATACACATGTTTGTGTCAGGTTTTTTTTTTTTACATTAAAATGACCCCCATAGCCCTATGCCCATGACCCTGTGTAGCCCGTGGATGTGTAATATTTGAAGAAAGAAACTTAGAAATATTGACATTTTTTCACATATGCACAGTTTTGTTTTTTTTTTCCTTTTCTGAGAATTCCTACAGTTTTTTTCCTCTCTTAGGCTTCACACTACAACAAAATTTTTAATGAGAGTAGTCCAAAATTGTCCTTTTTTCCCCCCCTTTCTTTTAATAGGAGAGGATTGGAGAGAAAAAAAATAACAGCCTTGGCCACTGAGAATGGTTCACTCCATTCACATTATTTTATCCCCGTTGCTTCATTGGGAAGTATAGATGAACAGCGACTGCAGAGAATGATTGTCATATCCTGCAAAGAGACAGCAAAGGGCAGTGTCAGGTGATTATACCGCATTTGATTTTAAAGATTTTGAGCTGAAATAGTAAGTGGTCTGCAGATGTATTTAGAAAAACTTACTCAGTTAAGAAATAACTTTAGAGAATTCTCCTTAGTTGTTGATCATGTAGAATAAATTAACCACATATTAAGATATTTTGCTTTGATATGCTAAAGAAAGGTGATGAATTAACCACTGCCTCAAAGTCAGAAAATGCTCCATTCATGAGTATGGTTTCCAAGCTCCATAATTACTAATATGGCATAGAAGACAAACTGTGTCTACTGCTATTACACTCAAAATGCTGTGTTTTAATTGCTAATTACCTGACAATAGCTTTCCATTATTCATTGCAATTAGCTTTTCCTTGGTGGTCACCTTGTAATCCCACGCTTTGATGACCTTTTATTTCCATCAGCTCCAAGGATGTCGGCAGGTGTTGTCGGGTGCGCTTCTTTCATATGGTAATCGCTTAGCGCCCATTTACATGGGGAACCACGCTTTGCATCATTGCGAAACCTTGAATACGCGCAAAACCCCTTAAACACATAACAATCATCTAAACAATGCCCTTCCCCTCATTGTCAAATGATTAATTAAGTTGTGTCATGTAATTGCCTCAGCACGCGGGCTGCTTTTGATATCAGTGAAATCCCCTGGACTTACTTCCCCCATTAAATAACATTAAGACGGTGTCTTTACAACATCTGCACTGTGTCGAAGACCTTCTACGGATCTTGTCAGAAATAATAGGAGAAATTTGGAAACACGGTGCTATCAATGGTGTCCTGTCAGAAGGCTTGGGCTCTCTTTATTATGTAGCCCTTCAACGGTGGTATGTATGCAAAACATTCTCTGTTTACACATGCTGTCTCTGAGTGTGTATGTGTGTGTGTGTTCAGTGTGGTGTCATAATTTATAACACACTGCAACTTAATGAAGCCATAAGCCATAATGCATATTCACTAACGTGGTGGGATGGGCTGGGATGGGCTGCAGTGATGAGTGCCTAGCTGCAACAAATTTACAGTGAGAGCTGACAAAGAGCACAACTATTGCACATGTACACCTCCAGCACTAACTCAGACCTTATTGTGCTAGAAGCTTTTTATTTAAAATGTTCATCTACTTAACTAAAACACTAGGCAGTATTTTGTTTTATTTTCATTTTTAAACAGGATAATTATCTTGTCTATTTTTTTACTAAGTTGGAAAAAATTAGCTCAGTCACAGTAATATTGAAATATTTTTTTAAAATTACAATAAAATGTAACTATTACAACAAATAATAAATTGATTAAATCCTAGTTTACTTACCACAAAATACTTAGTTGTCTGAACTATGTTTGTTAAATTATAATTGAAAAATTGAAGCTGCTTTGGTTGAACAACTTGAGTTACAAGCACTGTATTTTTGGCTTAAGATTTCTTTTGTTTAGTTTTTTCTTTTTTAGTGAAATGACTTTTCTTCTTTGGTGATTAAAAAAAAATGCAACACAGACATCTTAAACAACTGGGCTATTCTCTGTTTTTACAATAGCCTGTTACACAATATCTATTGTTGATATCTGCTTTTATTCAGTCATATTTAGATATTTAGAAATTATATTTTATCAAAATAAAATATTTTAAACTATAGGAAAAAAACTATATATGAAATCTCTCAGCACAATATTCATCAAAAATATAAAAATGATGATTGTTATTTTGCTACACTAAATATAAAATTCACAAGAGAACAGGTAAATTACAGACTGAGTTTGGGAGATGATTAAATTTAAATCAGTACATACAGACGTTGCATGTATGTATTATATATCTGTTTTAACTTAGGTCAAATATACCACATTTTGGATCCAACCAAAGCAGTGAGTAAATGAAGGCATTCTGTACACTGTTTCATCCAGAGTGTAAAAATGTAATCTGTTCTGCTAGGGCAGTCCCTTCTCCTCCAATAGCTCCATTTGTTGGTCACGGCGCTCTATGTTGACAGATGATAGCTTGAAGTCGTCTCCTTAGTTTGCCAGCTCTATGTGTCACTTTCAAGTGCCATTAGACACTGGGACATACTGGAACACCCTGTCGTACTCACACACACACACACACACACACACACGTGCACACACACACACACGAACACACCACCCCAACGGTACCTTTTTACTGCCTGTAAAACAAAACTCACATTTTCTTCCCCTTTTTTGCATTTCTTTTTGCACATTTGATTCTTTTTTCCTCAGTTTATACATGGACCATTTCAGTAGTGTTAAGTGTGATTTTTTTTTCTTTTATCTTTAAATTTATTGCAAGTATGTTGCATCGAGTGCTGTGTCATATACACTTACTGTATCCCTCTGATTCTGAATCTCTTTCTTTCAGGTTCGGAGCACGGTCAACAGGATCAAGGAAAGGAGAAAAGCGCTTAATTTTTCAGTATGTGATCTCTCTATTTTCTGTGCGAGCGAGTGTGTATGTATTCATAGATACACATGTACAAGCCTTAGTCTCTAAAGCACATCGAGCAGCTGACTCAATTTTCCTCACAGCTTTTGCTTCTTGTGGAAAATAACCCACCGCCGCAACAATGTCAATGAAAACTGGCCACAAAACAACACTGTACATCTGCTTGCCTCTCACTAGTCGACAGTCCATGTTAGATGCCCTTATACATCACACATAGACCCTCCATAATAGCCACCCCCCCCTTTCAGCCTGCCCATTGCAGCACCTTCATCCCAGCAATGTCAGGCCCCGCAGTGGGTTACAAGTTTCTAATCCAGGACAAGCCGTCCCCTGACATTAAAGTGTCAGGACAGTATTTATACCTTGTTTGGCTGAAATGGTAAGATGCTGTGTGTGTGTGTGTGTGTGTGTGTGTGTGTGTGTGTGTGTGTGTGTGTGTGTGTGTGTGTGTCTGTCCGTGTATTTCTTATCTGTGTGTATGTGCTGCGGAAGATCATGGCCTACGCAAAGCTCTTTGAAGGTAGTTACTAGTCTCTGCCACACACAAACCACACGCACATACCGACAATTATAGACCCTAGCACCTTGACAAACAGCCACTCTCATCATTCCACACTCCTTTGCCCCTGCCACACACACTAACACACACACAAACATACACTTACACAATGCATCTTGTCCCTTATGAGTGATCACATTAACTGCACTCCTTTTCCCAGGGTGTTGTGTCACGCTTTATGGCCGGCAACACTTCCCCCTCTGTCCTGCCCCCTCCCTCTGCACCCTGACCCACACATGTTCCTCCCAATTTTCCCCGCCCTTACCCACTTCAAAGAATGAGAACGTTGAGAACAGCAGATTGATTTTTTTCAAATATCAGGGTACCCCTACTTCCTTTTGACCTCCCACCTCAGAGATGGACAGCGTTGGAGGAAAAATAAAATAAATACATAAATTGAAGTGTGTGTGAGTTGATTTGGGAGGGGGCCTAGGGGCCCTAGCGACCAGGTGCAGCCTGATATATTGGCTGCTCATGTTATCAGTGAGCCCCCCCATCTACCATCATTTTTACTGCTTCCTCTCACCTCTCGTGGTGGCAATTTTCCAATCTTACCGGGTTCCGCCACCAGAATGCGTTTTTTAGCCATCACTGCCGCCTGACGGTTTTTAGCTAATGCTATTTTGTGCCATAAATCCTGCTTGAAATACTGTATCTACCTGTCCTTTGGTTAGATAGGAGACATTTGGCTCTAGATGACCGCACATGCCCCTATATATCCCCTTGTTGTAAAACATAGGATTGGGTATCGTGCCTCGCCGGGTGAGGGATAAAGAGGCTTTGGCGGTGTTACTACATATGGGGTCATTTGAAGACGAATGGCACTTGTCTGAGATAGAGGAGTTTATATGTTGTATTATTTGCAACGACTGAAGGGTTAACCCAATGGGAAAATTCATTGCAACTACAATTTATGCATTTAAAATGGTTATGTACGTTTAAAAAGGTCATTGAAACTTTCATTGTCCCATGTGGGGGATTTTTGCACATTGACTGAGTTGATTATATTTTATCCAGAGGGCTCAAATTCCATCATTGCCAAACAGCTAATACTAAAGCTGCTGGATACTCAATCCTTAGTTATAGACTGACTAGCTGTGATGCTTTTTTTTTTTTGCAAAGGAATCACTATGCTTAAAGCATCTCTCAGCAATGCAAATCAGATTAATTAAATATGTTGTATGTAACACAGCAAAATGCATCAAAATGCTGTGTGAAAAATAACAGTATATTCTGCTTGATACAGTGACATGACACACCCTGACCTTGACAACCTCTCATATAAATTCCACTAAACCTAAACACACAATCTCCCCTCTTTAATTCCACACTTCTGTTGACCTCTTTAGCCCTCTTCTTTTTTGTAGCCCTCCACATGAACGCAGGTCACACACAGCTTTTTAAACCCCAGGGAGTCGGTCTTCATACACACACATACACAGGTACACAGTCACTTCCACCAGTGTAGCTTGTCTGCTTGATACCAAGTATCTCCTGACCCACCCTGACCTTCCTCTTGTACGCACACAGCCAGATTGCTTTGTGAAATAAAGCTGTCAGTTGCAAGACCCAAATAAAAAACAACCCCCCACTTCACAATACTCCTGAGTTCCCTGCCCTGCCCTGACACCACTGAAATATAGATATAAATTGGAAGTGGATTAGTTTTTTTGATCTTAATTCAAGTTTTGACAAGATATTGGGAGCTAGTTGGAACTGGCTTGAAATCATTTTGGCTCCAGAACAAAATAATTGGATCTGAATTTTATTTACTGGTTAATGTTTCTTTTTTGTATTCATACAATAAATGCATGTTTGTTCAAAGACTAAATGAAATGTTTGTTCTGAACTCTTTGCTCATTTATACACAGTGGCTTATTATGACATGGATTAGTGAGTGTATTTGTCTCTGTCCACTTGTGTTTGTGTGTTTGTCCTGACATAAGTACAATATAAAGATGAGCTAGAATGAGAGTTTACCATAGGAGGCATTCTTGTCTGATTGGCAAACCTCGTGCAAGTACAAGATGTCCTAGAGCCTGTTGAAATCAGTTTGAGAGCATGCACGTGGATTTATAAGTGGATTTATAGTGATTGTCTGTGGGGTTTTTGTTTTTTTTTTTTCTCTTGATGCAAGACAAGTTATACATATAAAACATGGACTTCTATGCTAAATACACAATGTAGAGCAGCTGCTCGGGTTTGAGGCTGGGGTGGTAGGAAGGTCAGTAAAATAGTCTTAGATATTTCATTGCATCTTTTTAATGTTCGGGACTGATAGTGGTGAGTGTTAAATGAGATGTATTCTTAATTTTTCATTAGACACAAGTGGAATTTAAAACAAGCTATCATTAAACTTTGTACTTTTCTCATTCTGGTCTTGCTTTTTTATTTCCAATAGAACTGTGCCAGTTCCAGACCGTCCAGCTCCGTCACCAGCTCTCGCCCTGTCAGTTTCCCACTTGGATCTAATCCGAGCCAAGAGGAGGAGCCCACCCATGTGTACAGTTGCAGCAGTACCCCCGGCCCGAGGAAGGAGGACGAGGGGACCCGAGGTGAGCTGTCAGACTGATATCATACATTAAGAAAGAAAATCCTGTTCCTGGTCTCACTGCAGTTATTCACTCATAGCAAAGTGGTTATACTTGTGAGATTATAAAATATATGAAAGGAGATGTTTAACATAAAATACAAGGCTCTCCAAACCACACGTAATAGTAGAAAACTTCCATTTAGAAACAATGGTAGGACATTTGTTTTTTACACACTGCTTCACTAGTGTCTTAATATTAAGCCTCATCAAATGGAAGCATCAGTGAACTTCTTAGTTGAAAAGTATGTTTTGTTTTGTTTTTTTATTCACCATCCATCATCTTTTTCAAGTTCAGGGTGTATGATGCCATACAAACAATGAAATACTAGTGTGATCAGAGTTTAGAATAATTCCTAACAGCCACATCTACCTCACTTCAGTATTCTTCAGTACAAGTTATTTGTAACTGTCACTTAAGATTTTATGCATTTGCTTTCCACTGTTACGAGTTTTAAAATAACAGTGTGTGTTAGAGTTACATTTAATGATGATCCTGCTGTGTGTTATGAGCCTCTAATGTACATGCCAGTACCTATTTTTAGCATGATTATAAGGAAGATTTAATCTTTTTTTATTTAGTAAATTCATTGATACTTCCATAAAAATACGAAGGTAGACACAAAGGCACCCTGATATTCTCAGAGTTCTCTCAAGTTTCAGTCAAGACCATAATGCGCATTTGGTGGTTTAAGTTGAAAGATTTATGAAAATGTATCTGCCTTTGCACTAGACAAGCAATAGAAATATAGAAATGCGTTTCGGGGACAGTATGTTGGATCCATATCCATGGTCTGACTCTACATGTGATATAGTTTACAACAGCCGCCACTGGAATCAGAAATCAGATAATTACTACTTCTGTATTTCTTGGTAACTGTTAAATACAGCTATCTTTAGGAATTTTTTTCTTTCATCAGGGTCACAGAAGTATTAAGTGTTGAGGAAGAGGTTGGCATCTTTGATTCACAGGTTTTTCCAGTTGATCAGAGAATTTGAACCAGCTTTCTTTGACATTGAACATAATAGGAAGTCACAATATTGCGTGCTAATTTGATTACTCTGCCGGCCTTGCTTCACAAAAAGCACAACCATTCCACAGTCATATAAAATGAACAGGGAAGGCCACATATTGTGTGATATTTTTAATTAGTAAGATGAAATCTGAATGTATAAGAATATGTCAAATATTTTGTGGGTTGTGTACCTTTTTTCTTAACGTTCGTTTTTCTTTTTAAAAGGACAGCACCTGTAGCCTTGCCTTTTGAAATGCTGTATTCAGAGGTGTTAGCTTTGCAATGAAAGACTTTGATTTCCACTGTTCAGCTGCTGTCTGAAATGCTAAGCGTATACACCAATTAAATAATATAACACTATTAAGAGATTTTCTGTGCTGTGTCTGTATGTGTGATTTACGTGTGTGTGTGTGCGCATGCATCTGTATGAGTGTGTGTTTTCCATAAGGCATTATTGCAAGGCATTCTGAAAAAGCAGAGTAGCAAAAAGTGAGTGAAATCAGAAATCTCCTGTTAACACTAACCAGACACCCTGGCTTCAATCTAGCTGCCTGACCCATGCTGCACTCAGCAGAGTTAAGAGTCATTTGGTTATGGAAAAGATTTGAGGCAGGAATTTCAAAGCAGGGTATGAAAGACTGAGAGGCCAGTCCCTGGTTTTATTCTGTAATTCAAAGCATGTCCTAATGCTGCAAGATGTATTGCCCTAGATGATGCAGCATTTACTGAGAGGATTTAAATTTTTTACTTGCACTGATTTATTAAAAACAAAAGCAGATGCTGGAAAAATGAATATACAGGTAAAATGGAATTATAAAATATGAGAAGCAAAACATTACTAAAAAGAAAAATGCTGTATGTGGTTAAATAATTATGAAAAAATAATTGCAGACAGTGATTGAGATGACGTGATAGACATAATTTAGGTTATAATATGCTATTTATTAGAAAATCTTCTACATAACTCCAACAGTTTAAGGTATTGTTTTGGATGGAGGTGCTTTTATATTATGCAATTTTATTACCTTTTTACATGCTATAAAATAATTTATTTAATGGCAGCAAATTATTATAACTGAATATCTCACAATGTGCAGCATCTCCAGTTGTTAAATACTACGTAGGTCATGGTTTATGACTTGTACAATCATGACATTCACATTTGAATACTACATGTACTGTGTGTTATTGCTCCTTGTTGCCGCTCTCTGCACCTCGCAGCCTGTGATTTACAGCGTTTCCTTTGCAGGTGATTTGCATGGTCCTCGACACTATTACTGTCTCATTGATTCACGCAGAGCGGAGTAGTTAAATCAGCCTTTATGTCACATTTACATGAATGAACCTCCGACGCAACCAGACAAATGAAACTCGGCGGTAAAAACATTGTTTCTGATGTAACACAATCACAGAAATAAGTGATTGCCAGATGATATTATTCAGCCCATTAGCCGCAACTCAGGTCTGCTCTTGACATCAAAGTAGAGCATACAAATGCAATCAGCTCCACGTGACAGAGTGCAGGGACAGGTTTCATACAGAGCAAACTAATGCAACTGCATGTCGTCTCACGGCACAGTAACTAGTCATCACAGTCAACTCTACATTGAAAGCACTTGTTGTGATACAGTCATATTTTTTTGTCATTTGCAAGTGAAGCAGTAAAAAATCAGTGAGACGAAGTTAGAGTTCACATTTGTAAGTGAGATTCCTTCACAGGCTTGTAAAAATTCTAAAGATCTCCTATAAGTCCAAAGAAGCTGAAAAGTTTAGGTATCAAAGTGATAAGTGAGTATTTTTCAAGAAAACGGAGGGTAAAATTTTGCTAACTGCAGTGAAATATATTTCTTATCGCAGAGTGTGTATATTAAATGGTACAGAAACCCAAACCATGTTATGACCAATGATTTCAGCTTTACAATTGCAATGTCTTTTTTCCAACTCTATGCTATACATATGGTACAATAAGGTACAAACAGATGGGCCCCTATTTTTTTTTTTTTTTTAACAATTACCTCCCCATCTCCGAAGTGATAGCGGTATCTTGGTTGTACAAGGTCAGCCCTTTCTTGATGGACGGGGTGATGGGGGGGGGGGATGCATCTGCTTTTGATACGTTTATGCCTTTTCCATCTTTCTGTTTACTCAAGTTGGTTGACGCAAATGTCCAAGGCAGAGACTAGGTTCTGTTGAGGGCACATAGCTGACGTGAGCGCAAGAGAAGGACAAGTGCATAATGAAGGAATAAAAGAAGAATAGGGATGGATTGTGAGGGGATTTGAATTGAAAGGAGAAGGGTTATGTGGGTGTTTGTGTATGTGCTGCATTCCTGATGAGATGGCCCCACACAATGTTTAGGTGAAGGTTACAAGCCCTTTTAAGCAGGAATAATGTGCTGGGTCACTAGACTTACCTCACATAATTTTGCTTTGTTAAATCCTCTTCAATAAGCAAACATGGCAAAGACGTTATTTTTCTTTCATGGTTTGAATTCAGAAGGCTGTTATTTTCATACAGTTTTTTTTTTTTCCCTGTTTCATAACACACAGTCGATTGAACTGTGAATATTTATGTTGTATCCAGTTTGTGTCATTCTTCTGCAAAAGTAATCACACAAAATATACTTGTAAAACTCTCTGACAGGTGACAAAATTAACAAAGGAAAGCCAAGTTACAGCGTAATACAGTACCGTGCGGTCCACACAAGTTCCGTTGTAAGCGTTCTTATTTCTGTTGTCATTTCCAGTTTACGCAACCCATCTTGTAGGAACCATATGCCTGCACACTGCTGACATCTGACACTCCTTCCCCTTCCTCTTTTCCTAACATGTGTTCCTCAGCATCCCTTGCAATTAGGGGCCTTGTAGATAAAGTGGTGTGGCGGTCTATTGCATGCATCTTCTGCAGATTACACACAGATCCCCGTGCTGACACCACCATAAGGTTGACTCCCCCCTTAACTCCCTTCACCCGCACACCATCACTTGTCATGTATGTTTAACTCAGTCCACTGACATGCAACAGGGTCTCCTTCTCAAAAAAATGCCAAAAAAAAAAAAAAAAGTTGTGTGTTTACTGCATGTTTGTTTTATCTGGGCGATGGGCCGTTGAAACCTGTGGAAAGATTGTCATAAAAATTTAGATAATAGGACGATATTGTGATTATTATGAATGATATCAAAAATTCTGAAGGCTGGAAATGGTCGAATAATTGAGCAACTGTCATGGAGAAATGCTTGACAGTCCAAGTGTGTTAGTGGTGGTTTTACTCCTTTACTCATACATGTGATATATGTGTTATTTTGGTACAAATGCATTATGATTCCATATGTTCTTAATTGTCTATAAAGAGGACTATACAGTTATTGAAAACTGTAATTACAACAGTTACATACAACATATACTGTACAGTAGAGCCCAACATGGATATGGGATTTTTGGGGCCGATACTGATATTGGGGAGCTAAAAAAAAAACAAAAAAAAGCCGATATCTAATATATCGGCCGATATATGAAATAAGAACACAGATATACACAGGATATAATAGTCTTATATTAGATAATGGTGAACATGTGAATTAACAGTTGCATTTTTTTTATCTGACAAATATAATTTACACAACTTTAAAATGCTGTATAGTAGTTTTATATCAGACTAGTGTGTGACCATGTGTTGTAGATAGGTTTTATGCTGGGGAGAGCAGACTTTTGGGAAAATACAGTTGTGGAAAAAAATGTCAGACCACCCCTTGTTTCTTCAGTTTCTTGTTCATTTTAATGCCTGGTACAATTAAAGGTACATTTGATATGACAAATATAATGATAACAACAAAAATAGCTCATAATAGTTTAATTTCAGAGCTGATATCTATCAATTTTCCATGGTTTTCTTGATAATAACCAAAATCCCTTAATTTCTTACATCAATATCTATGGCATTGCACTGATAAAAATAGTGTTTTTATTCATTCCATGTTTTCTTTTCTATCTGTTTTAATCACATGTTACACACATGACTTAGTATTGATTGCATAACCATTGTTTTTGATGACTTTGATGGTCCAATAATTTTTTTCTGCAACTATGCGTCTATATTTCATAAGTAGAAAGTGTCAAAGTGAAACTGAAACTAAACATGCTTTACTATTCCTCTATCTCTCCGGGCAGCACAGACACACAGGTGCAGGGTGAATCTCCCTGCAGCAAAAAAGCTAAAACATCCGTTACATAGTGACCAATGTTGATTAATTGGTGATATGCTATAAATCAGCCCAATTAATCAGCCAAGCTCTACTGTATAACAATAAACAACCTTATATTGTTTTTTTTTTTTTTTTTTAATTCTTTCTGGAATCAGATACTCAATTCTGTCTCTGTGGTCTGAGATCTGTTATGAATCTAGAAAGAACATTTTTCTGTGAATTAGACAATTTCACAACAGAAATTGAAGTTTTATTGCTGGTTTTATATGTATGTGTGTGTATGTGTATGCAGGATGTACAAGCACACTTATGTTTTGTGTTAGTTTCAGCGTGTGTAACAGGCCAAAGATATGTGGAGGCACCAAGAATAAGAAGCATTTGTTGCCGTGGGAATTGACATCACATTGATAATTACCACAGCAGCAGAATCACAGACACTGCAGACGAGGTGTGCGTGTGTGTCTGTGTGACAGAGAGGTATTTGGCCTCTGAGCGGCAGCTTATGTTCAGTATCTCACTGATGCAAAGTGATGTGTACTAATTCTACATCTGCTCAAACCAAACAGGGCTGGAAAGTTCAGCCAAGTCCCAAAAAATTACTTCCTCACAACTTGTCTTCCTCTGCCCTTTCTCTGTGCACAAATTAAATTTGATGCATTTTCCCCGCATCTTATTTGAAGTGATTGACAAATGCAAATGTCTTTTTTTTTTTTTTAGTTTTGTGTGTGAAGATTGAGATTTGGTTTGTTGGCTTGGCTGTTTAGAGGATGTGTGGCCATGAAATGGGCTCTTGTCATGTGGGCTTTGTGGACTTGATTGTAGCTTTACAGTATAAATACCCAAACAAACAGGCAGCGGTCAAAATGTGCTATTGGTTTGCCAAGTATTTACATTCCCCCTACTCTTTCCTACTTGGTTTCTTTCACTGTCTCTTGTTACTCAAGTTTTAGCTTTTTGCTACCTCTCTTTGGTTTTTTTTTCCTTTTCTTTCTGACAACTTTATGTCCAATTTCCTCCATTCACTTTGTTTGTATATGTCATAGTTGCGGCTCTAAGCCCTATTGACTGAAGCCACCCAAATTAAGATTCATACTGTCAGTTAATGTACTTCTTTGCCATTTCTCACTCTTTTGAAAAATCTCAAAATCACGCTTACATCATTTGAAACGTGTAAAAACAACTGCGTTTAGTGCACTTGCTCTGTGCTCTTGCATATTATATTTATCACACCCGCTGAAACAAATCAAAAGATGAAATATTGAGCCCATTTGGTTGTTCTTAAGTGGCTCTAAGCGCAACTGTTTATGCATATTCGCCCAGCCGCTACAACACGCACCAGCTTCTTGAATTTGTTTTCGGCAGCTGTTCTGCATAACGCTCAGTGAAAGTCTGGTGAAGGGAGTCTATTCATAATTCAAAGAAACAAGGCACTGGCTGTAGCGTTGTCAGATATAACAAATTGAGGAGGAAAAGAGTTGAATTTGTATCTGCTTATGGAGGTTGACTACATTATACATACTGCAAGTGCCGCTGAGTGTGTGGTAATAGGATATATGATGGATGGCCAAGCCGCATAGGCTCCCATTCCTCTGGGTTATTCATCTATTTATCTGCTTATTTATTTATTCCTTCACCCAGAGAGGCCCTCACAAACTCAGGATTTGCCTAAGGTGCAGTAGTGCCTAAAAGAGGCTGAGAGGTCGGTATTATGGAAATGGACCTGAGCACTCGGAGGTCTGGAAGTCTTCTGTTGATCATTTACCAGGCGTATTGGTCTCTGTTCTGATGGTCAGTGGCAGTTAATGGTTTGTTGCAGTCTGATATTTCTTTGTTAAACTACAGAAAGAGAAATCTGAAATGTGTTCAGTCATGCATGCAAAAAAAATCACAGAAGTTTTGAAATTGAAATCAGGCAAAATTAAAACGGACTTCAAAATCTTATACATTTTTAATGTCTTTTAAAAATAAGCCAACTTGAAACTAAACCTATTAATGATTCACAAAAACACAACGCATCTTTAATATCACACAACAGTCCTCTATCTGCCTCTCATGTTTAACCCCATCACACCTCTTCTGTCCTAAGTGTCACTCAAGGACCTGCATGTACCCCGGGGCTGGTCAATTCCCCTGGGCCATGTTGTCTCAAAGTTTGCCCTTTGACCCACACCATCACACAAGAACTGTGCATTGTATAAAGCTCCACCATGCAATAATTTTACAGCCTAAATCACACGATGCACAGTTGTCCTTATTTTGTCTGATATACAGTATTTTATGTCTACAAGTGCATTTCTAAACCAGTTTTTCTGCAAGCTTCTAAACACTGTATTAAAACACTCACTACTATTACCAACAGCAGCTCTAAACCAATATCAGCACATCCACCTTCTCCCCCCAGAACATTTTTCCATCGTCCTCATCTCAACAGTCCATGGTAACGACATAGCCGGCAGCTTACGACGAAGCAAAGTGTGGAAGAGGGAGGGAGGAAGAGCGTTCGGGGGGGTTTCAGGCCGTAGATCAGGGCAGGGAGGATGGCGGCGCGACCAGGAGGTGACAGGGGAATAACATCCCTTTCTCCTCAATCGACAGGGACCATAACTCCTGCCTCTCCAGGGACAGATTGAGAAAGGCAATAGCCCTAGGGGCTGTGAAGCACGGATGCTTAGGAGAATTGAAAGTTAAAAGAAAAACGCTGTTTGCCAAGCCACTACCACTGATTCAGCCAACAGCCCCACTATTCACTTCTAGAATTTTCTTATTTATTGTGATAGAAAGACCCAGGTGGCATACTGTCCGTAAAGAGCATCAACAATTTCTCCTGTGTGACCAGTGGTTGTAAGGTGGCATTTTTTGCAATTTCTGGAAAGTTTCCTGCAGTTATTGAAGTTCAGAAAAAGAATGTGCACATTTTCTTTCCTAAGGGGACAGAAAATTAGTCCTTGTCAGATATTTTTTTCTGGAAGGGAGTGATGTGAAAAGAAGTGATTCTGTTCGGATTTTCTTTGGTTTTTGGTTTAATTTGATGCTCCTTTACAGAAAATCAGCACAGTAATATCCATAACAGGTTAGTCAGTCTCTCAGTGCATGATTTCTTTGGTCTATAGACTGAGTGAGTGAGTCATAAGCAATTGAACATTTCAGTGATCCAATATAACACAATATAATATAGCATTATCTATGATAATACTCATCTATACTTTTGTCACTGATAATGTATCATTTATTGACTTTAAGTCAGTTACAAACACTATCTACTGGACTGTTTGAATACTTGAATGTGGAAAAGACACAAAAATATGATGATTAGTTACTTCTATAAAGCGACATTTTTTTAAAAGTAGAATAAAAATCATGAACAAGAACATCATTGTACGTAGAAATGATCAAATGAACTATACTTAAGAATGTAGTTTTTCTCTTCTGTATCAGCACAGGAATATTTCTTTGTCACAATCTTTTCTTTTCCTGTAATTTGTCTCCCTATTCACTTTGCAGCTTGTTTCTCCTCACTTCTCTCCTTCACTTCTCTCTTCTTCTGTCATTTTCTTTTTCTCCATTGCTATGTATACTCCTCCGCTGCCACATTCTGATGTTTGAAGTGCATGGTGGGTTGGGGAGCAAGCGGCGAACAGCTTTTATAGCCTGATCAATTTTACAATGGCTTATTGAATAGATTTTAATGCCCTTCTTTATTTTCACTTGTAATCCACTGAGTGTTCGCTACTCCAGGGCTCTTGTGATGGCCCGCCAGAGAGAGACAATAAATTTTAATACATCGTCTCTGGAAAATTACACATGTTTAATCATTGATTTTTATTGGCTCATCATGATAACATTATCCCAGAGGGTGAGGGTGGGCAAAAGAGCAGCCCATAAAAGAAAAGAGCCTGAATTAGTTATGACATTTTAAAGAGTTAGGTTGACAAAATGAAATGTTGGCATAACCAAGTTTCTTTGTCTAATATACAGAATATTGATTGGCACTGTAGCAGTTTTATACGCAGACAATTTAACGCACTAACCATTTGAAGAATTGGAGCCAGCATTTTTCTCATCCTATTGTCAGTGACTAAGTGTCTGTAGAGGAACTGTATGGGCTAGGAACCACAAGTACTAAATACTACATAATATAATTGAAATCATACCTATACATTAAAATATATTTATTATGGCTGTAACTGATGGGGCCATATGGGTGTTAAAACTTTTTTTTTTAAACATATAATAAAATGTTTAGAGATCTTTTTTTTTTTTTTGGAGGAAAGCCCATGCATTTAATCTTAAAGTCAAAGCAGTTTAAAGCAAAAGTCTAGAACAAAGCTGCTTCAGGTGGAGTATTTTGGATTTGCTCTTTAAAATATGGAAATATCTCATCCACTGAAATGTATTACAAGGTTTTTGCAGCTTAAACACATTAGTTTAATGTGTTTATATATAATGTATGGTGTGGAATATAATATTACCAGTACATCAGGTCATGTAATAATTTCACCCATTTTCATTTCCTCTCCCATTCTTTGATCTGTTGTTTGCCTAATTGTAAAACTGATTTTTTTCCAATGATGTTTATGTAATTTTCTTTATATCAAGAGATAGATCATTTGGCAACATTTAATAAAAATTTAAAATAGACCTCATGACATTTTTAATCCAATGCTACTAGTTTTATGTTTGTTTGAATAAAGAACACTATGATGATTATTGTTAGCTATTCTAAAAAAAATTTCCAAGCAAGAACAGTGTCTCTTTTGGTCTACTTTAGTCCGTTATAGCTATTGTCATTGCACCTCACAAACTAGAGTGCAAGAAAGGTGAAATTTGAATGTGTGTGCACTAAGATTTATGGAGTGCATATAAAAAAATATCAGCATCATTAAATTCAACTCTACTGCCATCAAGCTGATGAAAGCAGGCGAACACACAGACTTTGTAATGCCTGCTGTGTGTGTGGGTAAGAGATGTGATAAGGTAGATTGACTTCTAATATAAACGCTAGAGGTGTCTACTGACATTTGTATAGCAGTGCCCTTTGTGTCCCTGCCTGGCACTCTCATTCTCCCCCTGTGTGAGTGTGTGTGTGCGCGTGTGTGTATGTGTGTGTGTGTGTGTGTGTGTGTGTGTGTGTGTGTGTGTGTGTGTGTGTCAGAAGTCTGAGTGTGTGAGACAGTATATTCTGATAAGTGAAGGAGCAAGTGAGTAGGCCTACATATACGTGCGTACTGATTTTTCCATGTACATTCACACTCATCTATTCCCTCTCTCTCTTACACACACACACACACACCACACATAAAATACACATACGCACACACAGGGCATGTTAGCCATCCTCCACACTGGCACCTGCTCCGCTGAAGGTGAAAGAAGTGCTCACTTGAGCTCATTGAAAAGTAGATGTGACAGTAAATTTTTCAGGCCCTTGTGAGATGGGAGATCTTGTTATAGCAGTCAGGATGGGGGTCAGGGCAGTGGCTGCTTGATGATTGAGGAAAAGAGAAGTAAATTCATTCTGCTTCGGGCACTTTGTCAAGTGCCAGTAGCTTACCGTTGAGAGCCACTCACCCATCACCGTGTTACGGCCCCAGAGGTCACCTCCAGAGCCATAAATCTGCCTTGCCTCTTCGCCTGCTAAACCTATTGCCTTCCCCTGGCTGAGCACGTGCAGGGAGAGAGGCTGCAGCAGCTGCTGCTGCTCCTCATCGTCACTCAAATGAAAGAAAAGACAAGAGACAATATAGATTCTCCATTTGATGCTGCTGATGGTGTAAGAGTGGGACGCTGTTTGTGCTTTGTAGGAAGTGTCATTTTATTCTATATGATGAGATACGGGATTGTATACCGCGATGGAATATTTGGAGTCATTCAGTGAATTTTTGTTATTAGAAGCAGTTTTATAATTTTATGACATTTTTATCAAGGGCAATTCAGGTTTTTAGACAGCCTATAAATATTTATATATACCAAATTGTATGCAAATACCATATTGAAGTGTTCTTCACAGAAATCTTAACTTTATCATATCATTGTTCTGAAATACAAAGGGAGCACCTGAACTGCCTCTTGTATTTTGCAAGGATCAAAGAAAAAACGGAATATAATGGACTGTTATTTGAAAAAAGTCTTTTATTGATATTCGAGGTTAGTTTTCACTTTTCACGTTCAACACTTACTCAGTTAGAAGGACAAAACTCAATAATCAGCCAAACTAGTAAACTTAAAAATGTACAGTCATCAAGGTTAAAATAATCTTTTGTCATGCATTGTAAAAATTAATCTGACTGTATAAATTTCAGTCTTACAACATCGGGATTCTCAAACCCCTTCAGAGTTTTCCTTCAGGAGGTATTTTTAGTTTAACTTTGACAGTTACAGTATGAACCGCTAAAGGTTTGGTGAAATTCTTTTTGCCAAGTTTGTTTGAATTGGAGTGAGACTTCAGTTTGTTTTCTTGCTGTCATATTCTCTCATAAGGTCACACCAAACCAGACACCAACCATACATAAAACCTGAGGGATACTATTCCACCTTCTAAATTGATAATTGATATGCTGTGAAATGATTGGTATCTTTTGCCATATGCTAACGTTTTTCTGGTGGTAAAGGACTAAATTCAGATGAAGGAAAAAGGATCTGGTGTGGGTGTCTGTGTGTTTGTATGTGCATGCAAGTGTGCTGGGTTTTCTTTTACATATGTTGGTCTGCATGTTACAGATGTTGAGTGATGTGTCTTTGTGATGTGTGTCATGCACCTTGATTACACCTGGCCCAGCTACATATGTGCATATACATTCAGTTATCATTTTATGTATGTGTATATGTGTGTGTATGTGCACACAGATGCCTGTCTAACTCTTAGTGTACAAGCGCCAGCCTGCTTTCAATATAGCCTCTTATTAGGTGGTGATTATCCGGCCTGCATCTGGCTTCTTTCAGCCGTTGACTGGAAGTTGGAGAGGCCAGGGGCACCCTGGGAAGAAAGGAGTGAAAACTTCCTGAACCCAGCTTTCACCCCCCTACCCCACAGCTCCAGTGCACTCTTCAACCTCTCTAAGAGCCCAGCTAATATTCAATTCTTTTTCCATAAACAGAGGTCTCTATGAGTGACATTGACAAATACATAAAATGTTTTTTTTTTTTTTAATATATATATACTATGGTACCTTTGCCTTGCAAACAGTTCTCTCATAAATTTAATATTTAATCTAATGCTATTGAACAGTTTTCAGTCAGTCAGTTTCTGATGATTTAAACAACTGCAGAGTTTAAGTTGTTACAAAAACATCCAGGATGAAGCAACAATACAGTAGTATTTTAGGAACCATCTCACACTCTGGCTGCATTTCTGAGGTGTCAGTCTGTCCACAACTCTGGATAAATGTGTTTGACACATGGGACATGCAACATGGCTGAATTTTAGGCTTGTGTTATTGTGCATTACAATGAAATTCCTGTAAAGCCATACTCTGTCTAAAAGAAACTCACCTTCATTGAAGTGGTCAAATAACTCCTTCTTTCTACAGTGAAAATATTTTTATTTTCTTTCTGTAGTGTATCTTAAATTAGCCTTTGAAAATCAGCCTTCAGCCAACCTCTGCAAAGATACACACAATCTAATTTACCTCACTGTGTTTGATAAACTAGTGAGGTAACACTGGAAAATATTGTAAAAGAATAAGGCAACACAAAGACAAAACAGAAGAAAAGACTAATATATTGATGGTAGATGGAGGGAAAAAAGTGTGGCCGGATCCCCAGGGCCTGGATGGGGACTTTGCAAGAGCCCATACATCAGCTGTCACCCGATGGGCTTCTAAAAAGCCACAACAGAGAAACACAATGGACTGGACAGATGGTCGCAAACACAGTGCAGTTGGTTTGATGCTATTAAAAGCTGTTTACTTCATGCCAGACGCCTGCAAGTGTACTGGATGCATTGTGTGATTATTTGTGAATGACCAAATATGTGTGTATGTTTGTTGACTAGCAGCTCCTCTTGTTACAATAAACTCTCTGGTGTGCTTTTAGCCACTAAATCACAGATCAGTTATGATGTGGTGTGAGAGCGTGTGTGTGTGTGTGTGTTTTTCATAATTAAGATATAATCAAAGACAACACGTGATGGTGAGACACAAACAGTACAATGATTGATTGTACTCAGTGGATGCCAGCCAACTCTGTGGGCCATGTCGAACTTTGGATGATAACCAATATCCAAACAAACATAAAACAGACCCCCTACTCTTTTTCTCTGTTACTCCTTCACACCCATCCTCTCCTCCTTCCTCACCCCTTCATCTGCTCTCCTAAAGAGCGGTTCTGACACCTCAGAATGATGAACTCCTTCAATGGGCTGACCTTTCTCCTTCGGACTAGTCACCCGCCCTCCTGCCCTCTCCCATGTAGATGAGACAGAGACGGATGAAGATATTTTGGTGTGTGTGTGTGTGAAGGGGGATTCATGTTGGATGTTGGTGGAGGAGAGGGTGGCGGGGTGAGGTGGGGGTCTCAGCGGTGTCATGCAGCGACACAGTGAAATTAGTTTTGGTGGTGGTGGATGGTGGCCGACCCACCTTCAGATCAGCAGTCGGCCAAGATGATTAATCCAGACACATAAGGCCTGTTGGAGAGCAGTCATGACAGGCCACGAACGAGAACAGAGAGACAGGCAGGTAGATAGACAGATGGGGCGGATGGGTTGATGACAATGATATACCTACTGAGATTGTGTCCATATATCTGTGTGTGTATGACTTTGTGGTTTAACATACAGATTGTTGGACTACTGTGAGCATAATGTGAGGATGAAGGTTCTGCACCAAGGTCTGCTTTAACTCTTTAAACTCTAATTGAAGCATTTTAACTTACAGTGCAACCAACAACTATTTATGAGAAGGAATAGTGTCTGAGATATGAAGATCATTGAGCAAAAACATGAGAAGACACATTTCATATGTTCATAGCTCAGTGTCTTAAGATACACTACTATTAACTAGCTGCATAGTAGCATATATATATATATATATATATATATATATAGCATTTTTTTTTTATTTTGGTAGTCTTTAGAAAGCATTCGAGATGCTGCAGGATAAAAAAGGACGCTTACTATGAAAAAAGTCAGCAAAAAACACTCAGTATAATCACAAGTAACAGTCTCCCTCAATAACCTCCTTCTTGTTGATGGTTTGCTCTTCTAGTGTCAAAAATTAAAAAGGAATTAATTACTGCAAATAAATCAGGAAGGCTTGATTCATATTTATTTGAAGACTAGCAATGGTAGTTTGCTACATATAGTGCAATGGGTTTGATAAAGGAGGACATACCTAGAGAAATGGATTAGAATATTAAGCTTTTATTATGTTTATTAGTGTTAAAGGGCATGAAAATGTTTCCTCTCTTCCTCTTGTCTATTTTATAGTAAGTGGTGTCAGGCTTCAAAGTTTGTTACCATCTAATATAGTTTATAACAAACAAAAAGTCACAAGGAATCTGCAACTTCACTGTTAGATGTCACTTAATGTCATTCACTGAAACTTTAAGTGTGAACATATTGAATCTAAAGCCCATACAGAGCAAAAGATCATAAGATCATAATTGATGTACGACTTCCTTATTAACAACAATCTGTTTTTCAGTGATCTAGCACATCAAACGGTGCTGTGTAATGATTGCTAAAGTCCCAACATGCTAATAATATGTATGGTAATAAGCCAATACTTATATGTGTACACTGATTTAAAGTACTCCACAAATATTTCCACTATGATACAAAGGTAGTATAATGACCGGGGACTTTGTTCCATTGTTACTCTTTGATCCCTGCAGCTCCTCTCGTGTCCATCAGCTGTAATCTGGCAAGTGTCCTTGAACAACACTTAGCCCCTGAAGTCCCTGCCCTGTCACTGCAAGTCAGTGCAGAGGAGATCATCAGCTAAATGCCTGAAATGTAAAACTGAGTGTCAGAAGTTGATGAATATGATATCATTAGCCACGCTTGTCTTATCTTCTTCTTTTCTACCCTAATTGGCTGCAATTTATAATCCTCCACCTCTGGGTCATCTTTTATAAGTCTGCCTGGTTTCCTTTTATAATTGGGTCAAATCAGTACATCTATCAGGTCAGATAAAAGGCAGAAATCCTTGGCTTTGAAACTTACTGTCTGTCAATTGGAGTCATTTAGCACCTACACACAATTCTTGATGGGATTAATTAGATTTTTCATTTACTGAATGGCTATCCAGGGTTAATTTTATTACCCAGAGATAGATACTACAAAAAAAGAAAGAAAGAAAGAAAGAAAGAAAGAAAGAAAGAAAGAAAGAAAACCCTCAGACAAGTATTTGAATTGCTAAAAGTAGGCCTTCCCTTTTACTGGAAGCTGTAACACTAAAGCAGTTAAAGAGGAGTGGTCCATTTATAGGTCATGATTTGGAAATTACAATAGGATATTAGCAGTTTTTTTTATTCATGTAACTGATGCTGTTACCCAAGTGCACATGGCACATGCAGTCAAATTTGTCAGACCACGTCTAGACCTGCTGGATGTTGCTCTTGGATGGTTACTGTATCATTTCCTTCCCTTTTCATATTCAGTACAAATACAAAATAGTAAAATCACATCCAGAATGTTTTGTTAGGATTCGTCAGAGGAAATATTTGGGTTATGAAATATGTATAAAATTCAACCGTGTCATTAATTTAAAATATGTAAATAATAGCATTTTATATGTTATTTTTTGACTTTTAACATATCCTTGTGTGTTGAAGTGTGTATTTAGTTACTCTTTAGAAGATCTGAACACTGCATGCAGCATTGACCATCAGATCTAACTCTATATGAGTGTGTATCTGTGTCTGTCCTCAGGTCAGCTGTCCATTCCTTGTGTTCCAGAGAAAATAGAAAATCCCCTGATCCACACTTCCAACGACACCGAACTGCAAAGAAAGGTAATTGACTCCTCACATAAACACAGCGTGGCGTGTCAGTCACTCCAGCAGGACTTTGAGCTTTGTGTAACAGGGCAGTTCAGAGGGTCAACAGCTGCATTTGATCTTTGACCTCAGGACAAAAACAGACTGAGGTCAGAGGTTGAACGATTAATGAAGGGTTAACAAAGTCAACATCAGCTCTCAATATTGTAATCCTGTTCACATAAGTTAACTGTTCACTTCAAGTTAATTAGGCTCAATTTCCAGAATTGAGAAAAATCTAAAAATATAAGTTCTTGAAAAATCAAACATATTTCTCCTCATTGATATAGTGGTAAAAAAAAAAACGGTGATGAATATGATGTATCAGTACTGCTGGAATAAAGAATAATAAGTGATAAAAACTTAATCCTATGAAACATAAATGAAATAATCATTGGATGCCATGCAAAGCTTTGTATTTTTCCTTATATACTAACAAAAACTACTAATTTACAATCTTTTATCCATGAACAATATAAACATTTAGTTTTGAGCATTCTTCAGTCTGATTGAATTGAGAGTTATATATAGCACTGAAATAACCTAATACAAAACAGTACTAAACAATATTTATATAGGGTAAAATATATTATCAACTTTGTGGTTTGTCTTGAATGAAGAAATTCATGCAAGACATGACATGAGACATTTGTTTAAAAATTACTGAAACAAACATCATATAAAACTAGTACTAAGTTTAGTTATTCTCCACTTTTTTATGTAAATACTATATATTTATTCATATGTTTCAGAAGCCTCCAACAGCTGATTCAGAGGACTAAAGGAAGGTCACAATTAGAATCATTTAACATCACATACTACAACATAATGCTAATATCCATTACTATTTTATTTTCAACCTCCTTTATACTAAAAAAGGAATTCTCTCTTTATTTCTGCCACAGTGATACTGTCTGTAATGCAACACCAGGACTGTGTAAACCTTGAAACCTTAATGTTAATATTTCCTGATTGTGTCAGTTCCTATAATACCAACTTATGCTATTTAATTTATCATATTGTCATTTATTGATTTCAGACTTATTTGAGCAATTAAAAATCTTAAAGGCAGAGATGGTATGAGTGTTTACTGAATCTAATAGAAAAAAGGAAGACAGAGTCAAGATAAGAACATGTTTGGGCTCAGTGTTTTCCCCAAAACAATCACTAATAATTTACTTTTATTTTTTTCACTAAAAATGCAATATTATACCAACTGAAAGTATACTCCTTAAATGTTATAAAGCCAAGATGAGATTATTTCACACTTTTTTGTCTACTCCATTTGCACTGCAGAATCCTTTTTTGTTTGAAACTATGTCTTTCTAAACCAGGTCTACAATATTTTAATCGTCAGGTATCCTGAAAAACCCTCATACATTTTAATATAAAATCAACAGAACAGACTCCTCTAAGCCTCTCCGTCTCTGTCTCACACACACCTCCACTGACTAACTCTCTACTGAAATAAACTGAAGCCTCAAACCCTCAGGTTAAACTCTTTGCATACTGTATCTGTCCCCCTTGTGGTCATCATCAGTACCACAGCAAACTGCAAAATCTTACCCCCTTTTACAACACACTTAAATGCCTATATCTGTGTAGTATAAATGTGTTTTTGAATAAGCACATCACATGATTTATGACTGATAAAAATGTTGTTTATGCATGTTGTCTGCAGTTTTGTTTATCCATACAAAAGTCATCTCAGTGTCTTTTTAGCTCAAGGGAACATATGTGGTTAATGCAATATGATCACTGTTTCTTCTTAGGATTTTAAAGCACTTCATCTTGTGATTAAAAGCTCATTTCCAGACACAGGACATCTTTAGTCATGATTAAGAGAAACAGTAATTTTTTTAACACCAAGATTTTCTGATATATTAAAAAACACTATAGGATTTACCCTCAAAAGAAGACTCATATCATGAATAATTAGCACATTTATCATTTTTGTTCTTAGATAAATGCTATTTGACAGATTCCAAGAGCAAACAGCTTGTAACAGGCAACTTTTACAGCGTACCTTGTATTTCTCCTTCTCTGCCTTTTTTTGCCTTTGGCGAATTGCTACCGCACAACAACTTCCAACTGTCGTCTCTTCAATGTGATCGAAGCTGACTTTCCTCTCCACCCAGCTTTGTTTTTCTTCTCAGCTGTTGGGTGGTCCGTGTCTCTCTCTCCTTCTCTTATTCGCTCTGTCTCTCTCTCTCACTCATTGTCAAGTTCACAGCGTCTGTTTCTCTTTGAGCACTACGGGACCTAGGCATGGTCTGAAATCCAATACCTGAGTATACACAATTAAGTTCACACCAGAGGTTATTGGGTGGAAGTCTCATTCCACAAAATGTGCGAGTCAGTCAAAAAAGGGTGTGAGTGTTTATGTGCGGCTGGTTAGTTGGTCAAGGTTAACGAAATGATGGGAGGTGGAGCTGGTGTGTGTCGACAGGTCCGAGATTAGGTAGGTTGACTTTTCCTTAAAAGGTTGTGTGGTACAGTTACAGTGGTATAGATAGATAGATAGATAGATAGATAGATAGATAGATAGATAGATAGATAGATAGATAGATAGATAGATAGAT
>JAPTYQ010000019.1:14629896-14640892 GCA_029814465.1 Ostorhinchus cyanosoma
AGTTCTACAAAGACTCATCTTTTTATGTGGCATTTTCCTTTCAACTAACTCAATCATTTTAATGTCATGGCACCTTTTTCACATGTAAATCTTCATCCAGGTTCTACCCGACAATATTTTGTAGTAGCAATGTTTTTGCAACCTGAATTTAATATTTCTTGAGACCATTGTAATTCTTTAAACTAGCCAAACAAACCACAGAGCTTTATTGCCTATTCCAGAGGTATAGTCTATAGTGTACTGACATTTAGGGCTGGAAATAGTGCTGACTATATGAGACTAAATTAAAAAAGATTAAACTAAGAGTGAACATTAGGGTTAGAACAAAGCGCTGGTGTAGGTTAAATTGTGTCTTTCTAAGGAGATACTAATACACATGGCAACATCTGTGTATGTGTGTTTTAGTGAGCAGGCATGTTTTAGAATGTTTTAGCGGATAGGAAGGGAGTTGGTCAGAGATACTGAAGCAGACAGGAAGAGATCATCCTGGTGTTACTGTGGCTGGGGTTGAGACCTCTGTCTCCCCAGGTCATGCATCATACATGCACTGGTTATTACTCATACACTTACATACACACATATGACCACAGAACAGATAAAGTTTAAATCGCAACTCGGATATTTGTGCCTAAAACAAAACCATTTCCCTCACTGATAGGCTCAAATAACAAAGTATAAATGTGCATCCATCATACTTAGTAACAGTGATATCATTTGTACTGTCTACACTAACCCACAATGTGAACATTTGTGCAAATGACCAGAGAGTTCGATGAGGTTTTTGCAGGGGTGGCATGGCAGCAGAATGATATTTCCGTGAGCTGTGGGTGGGTTGGGGTGGGTAGGATGGATGGATGGATGGACGGATGACACCCGTATCCACCCCCACTGGGGAGAGGAAGTCCCTATCAGAACACAACAGGAAAGAGACAGAGCAAAAACAAGCACATGTCTTTTTGGACATTAAATCACTTCCTTTTAGGGCCCCTGACTGCCTTCTGCACCATTCTCAGTCTCCACCTCTAATCCCAGTTTAAACACCTTTTAGACAGACAGAGAAATTGATCAAGCCTCTTCATCTCTACGCATAAAAGTGCATATGTTCCCGAGGGTATATCACTGAGGTATTGCACTTATGATTGAAGTAACTCATCAATAATAGAGTGAAGAGGCTCCAGACCCCAGCTAAAGCAACTGTCTTTTTATGTTTTACCAACACAAAATACCATCGCTTCAAAAGTAGAATATTGGCCTCACAGCATCATTGTATATACAGTATGTAAGGCCTAGCAGCTTGCCAATCTGATTTATCGCTGTGAATTGCAGATGTGATGAGTATGGTAGGATGCAAGTGCCATATAAATCCCTGCACCGTGACAGATCACAAGCCCCAAGTCTGGGCCTGGTGCTTTGATCTTCATCCAGGAACAAAAACAAAGAGACAAAAAAGTTTATCTGTGGCTGTCGCAGGAAAAGGTCTTTTTTAATGGTAGCAGGAAAAGACTACTAATGACTACGTTTACTCCAGTTAACAAAAACACAGCTCCTCCCTCTGCCTGGCTTATCATTTTTCAAGTTGTGTGCAATACTGTGGCGAGCTACTTTGGTGCACGGTAGATACCAGACAACTCCAGTGAATCTAAGGGTAAATTGAAAATGCAGTTTTGTCATCGTTGCGCAGGGCACTGCCATAAAAAAAATATGACTTCCTTCCTGAAGGCGACTTCCTGTTTATGTCTGAATGCAGGTCAGGCGAGGGGGATAGTGGTCCCTGCCTCATCCACCGTTATTCTTTCCCAGAGGTGACCCCTGTCCTGACGATTCAGGATGCTGTGGAGTCCAACGTCACTTTTCTCAACCCACTATACTGACACCCTCCAACTCTGGTTTTCTCTCATCTTCTAACTCTTTTGTTTCCTCATTAAAGGGATTCGTCATAGCCCCTGTTTATCTTCATGGTCTTTTTGTCTGATCCTCATCCATAGGATATTTTTTTCCTGTACATGTTTACCTCCTCTTCATCCAACTTGACAAACTGTGAAACTGAAAACACCAAAAGGGGCTATTGACTAAGCAAACACTCTTTTTGTGACATTATTTGCGTTTTTCTTCTCTCCACAAGATTTAAAAAGACCCCCATTCTTCCCCAAAAAATGTCTCAATTGCACACACATGGATGTTCCCGAGGCACCCTGTTTGTTTCATTTTCTGCTGATTTGCCTAAAACAGGCAGCGGCCGCTGCTGTGAATGTTTAATTTAAGAGCTCATGTTCCCCTCTGTACGATATGTGGTGGTAGGGAGCATATAAGGGTTGAGGAAGGGGGGTCCAATTGTGGGATTGGTGGAAAATGGGAGGGGGGCTGATTGAGACCCTCAGGTCTCCAGGCACGGTCATTAAGATTGGCTTCTCAGTTTGGAGATGAGAAAGCATGCTTGGCACTCTGGGCTCATTGAAGATGCTCCCCTGCCTACTTCGAGCATCTATTATTTATGAGTTTTTACAAATTCCGACTGACATTTTTATCAGTTGTAGATGTCTGTTTCTTATTTGGTTACACTGGGTGTGGTTGTTCTTTCCCCCACAAGATGAAAGTATTGGTCAAATTTGTATTTGATGTATTCCTCTTAATACTTTTATTTGCATTGTTTTTTCTATGAGATAATTAAATGTTTGATAATAGATATATTTAATTATTAATAGTTTTTATTAAGTTATTACTAAGTTATTCATAATATGCGTGGACAAAGTCAGTGAGGTGGATGATACATTAGAATTTAACTATAGTTATAAATAATTATGTCTCCATAAATGTCCAGGCTGAGCCTATCAGACAGCCTCATCTCTCTGTTGCCTCCTACCCCACCTTCAGTCATCTGTGGCTGAGCCGGTATTGATCCAAGTGCTACCGTGTGCTTTGGTGTTCAGCCTCAGGCCTTACACTGCCTCAGCTCACCTTATATCACTCAGCTTGCATTAGACTCTGAGCTTGATATGCACTGTTAGGCTCTGGTACATTCCCGGAGAGAGAACTTGTCAAATGCCAGTTAACATGAGCTGTAACAGAAGACTACCTACACTCTGTCAATCTTCAGTCTTACTGGAGGTCACTTTAGCGATGGATTGACTTGTGTTGAATTTTTTTGTTTAGCAGAAACATGCTGAGCAATTTAGTCCTGTTGTAAGTAGAACTTTGATTTGACACATTCACACAATTATTACCATTGTTTTCATCTGTTTTTGTCACCTGTTCTGACCTTCTCTGTGCTGTCACATACATCTGAACTGCTTGTAAATATTTGTGTAAAATTTTGGATTGAACACAAACATCCTTTAAGAGTCACGAAACGGATAATCTTTTATTTCATTTAATTCCGTGTATATGTTCCAATAGCTAGCAATAAGTAATATTTGGATTTTTTTTTTTTTTTTTTTCATTATTAGACATAAGCATCAAAATCTATGCAAAATAAATATCATTGTAGGTTACAGTGAATAAAACATTTTCAATAGAAGAGACGATAATGTCCTCAAACCTTATTTTTACATCTTTGAGAATCTTCCGAATAGAACCATGGACATAAAGTATATAAAGAGATCAGGATATGGCACCACCGCTCAGCCTTGCTGCTAGTCTTCCCCAGTGGCCATTAATAGTATTACAAGGAAAAACGCCCCCTACAGCACCTCAAACATTTTCCCCATAGTCCACAATTATAAAAGAGACATCTGTAACTTCCAGCAGGACACCTGGAATTGTAAACAAGGCCAAATATTAAAGTGTGTTCATTGTGTCATCCCAGTTTGACAAGGTATCCATAATTTGGGTTATTTTCTTAGAGTATCCTTACACTGATGGAAATGAGACAATGATTCCCAGCATTTTTACTCCAAACAGAAAATGAATGTCTCCATGGGACTAAATTATATTGATCTACATTTTTCATTAGCTATCAGTTTATTAATCAAAACACAGTCTCTCAAAGTCTCCATTATAATTTTTGCCCAGTTGAATATTTTACGTCATTTTATTCAGTTCAGATCAGTTCTTTTTATGTCTTTTACAACAGAGGTGAGGTCAACATTTCTAAATTCTACAAGAGGGCACTATTCTCCCATTTTATATTAGGAAAATGTATTCCTATTTTGTACACAGCCACCACTGGTTTTAACTAATCAAATATGTAACAGCCTTCCATTTGATATTTACTGCAGTGCTGAATAAGTTTCAGCTGCAACAGTCATTTAACCCTAACTGATTTGAGGAGTAGCTTTTCATTTCTTAAACAACCATGTCAGAAGATATCCAGTGGGCATGGAAATGATGTCACTGTTTCAGAAGGGCCAAATTACTGTATTGCCCTACATTCAGCAAAGACAACTGAGGAAATCGCTGAAACTACTAAAATTGGTTTAAAAACTGTTCAACACATTATTAAAACCTGCAGGAATAGTAGCGAATCATTATTTTCAAGGAAGAAATTTTGTCCGAAAAAAAAATCTTAAATGATTGGGATTGAAGACTTACTTGGTAAAATAAAATTGTAAGAAATCAACATTAGAACTCAAGGCTAGAAGGCATGGTTGTGTAATCCTTAGCAGTGTTGCCTCACAGTAAGAAGCGCTGGCGGGGCCTTTCTGTGTGGAGGCGTGTCTGCGTGGGTTCTCTTCGGGTACTCTGGCTTCCTCCCACCTTCCATAGACAAGCACTGTAGTAGGTTAATTGGTTAGTCTGAATCGCCCATAGGTGTGAATTTGAAAGTGAATGGTTCGTCTGTATATGTCTGTATTTTTTTTTTTGTTTTTTTTTTTTTTTTTATTAACCTTTATTTAGCCAGGAAGAAAAACTTCTCTTTTGCAAAAGTGTTCTGGCCAAAACAACAGGAGCAGAAGTTACAGACAATAGAGATTTCATCCATACATCCACGTTAAAAATGTACATAAAACACAATAAAATTCAGTTCCAAAAACACCATCAGTCCTGCGATGACCTGGTGACACATCCATAGTGGACCCCAAGGTCGAGGGGTTCAGAAAATGAAAAAAACTGAAGTCAAAGCTGTTTCATAGTGAAAATTAGGATCATTGAGACATACACAGGAGATCTGGACTAAACAACTGTGTGAGAATAATAATTAAAACTGAAAAAAAGGGCTGGATTTGCAAGAGAACATAATGATTATACTGTGGAGAAGAAGAACGAAGATAGTGAAAGTCATGTGGTCTGATGACTCCAAGACTGACCATGTCCCAGAGGGATGGGCACATCCGGAGGGAGAAGAGAGATAGGCGGGGTGATTATCCATCATGCCTAGTGCTAACAGTGTAGGCTTATGGGGTCAGTGTTGTCAGGTCTAGGTTTGGCAATGTTTGAGGTCAGCTGACATCCTAAATATACTGAATGACCAGGTTTTTCCATCATTGGATGTGTTTCTTCACTGATGATACAGACATATACAGACAAGATCACAATTTCAGTCCTCATCACACTCATCAACTTATAAAATAGTGGTTCAGGGAGGAAGAGACCTCAATTTCACACTAGGATCGACAGACGCCAAGTCCAGACCTGAACCCGTTTGACGATATTTCAGATGTCCTGGAAAAGACTTTTCACACTTGTCTGACTATCCTTTCAATACAAAATGTTGGCCAAAACTCAGTTGTGCAGTTACAAGCAGAAATAAATGCTGTGACACCGAATATACATATCGAAATGAAGCCACAGCAAAGGTGTTCTACAATCAAAGCTAAAGGTGGTCCAACAAAATATTTGAGTATGAGACCATCTGTCACTGATTATAATACACCAAACCTATCATATAAACAAAATAACCACAACTTTTTAAACTTGTCAAAGAATACTAAATTAAAATGAACACTTTAAGACAAAAAATAACAAAAGCTTTAAATTCAGTTGGAAGCCCACTGTACAGTTGTGGAATCTAAAGAGGACGGGGAAAAAAAACATGAAATTTAGGTTTGTCAAGCTCAGACATCATAATAGTATCTAATGGAAGTCTAATCCACTAAAAGCCAATGAATACATATACACACACCAGGAACCTAACTAAGACTAAGAAAAGAAACCTGCTGAATGAATCATTTTACCTATAAAAGGTTGTGGTAATACAGGTGAAAGTGAAAATGTGTGATCTATTGACTTGTTCCAAGCATAATGATTCTACTGTGACTGCTCTGTTGGATCTAGAACAACCATGTGACAGTATCTTGGTGAACTCAAAGTGTTGAAAGGTAGGCTTCTTCTGTAACCCCTGGCTTCTCTGGAGCAGAGACACAGTCCAAACAGATGCTGAGGAGATGTTTCCCAAAGGTCTTCCCTGGGGCTTACACTCGGTGTTTCATAGCTATAACTCTGTGATGTTCATTTATAAGAGCTTCTGTTACAGTGTTACTGTTGCCTCTGGCAAAGGACTGAACCTCTTAAGAGTCCTCAGTAGCTTACAGAAACTGCTGCTATCCCAAGAGACGGATGGCAGACTAAATAATCAGTTTCTCATCATAGTGACAATCTGAGAGCAGCTGTTTGCATCTGAAGGCCTGCCAGCGATTGTCCATGGCACTCTGAAACAGTGAAGGAAAGAAAGAACGTGTGGAGGGAGGGAAAGATGAAAAGAAAAGTTCCTTCTGCTTGATTCCATTCTCTTTAGGGTTTTGATATTGATCTCACAAGTGGACCTGCAGATGTACAGTATGTGTGGAGACACGTGTATATGTGGAAACATCTTCACGTTGGCCAGAGTAGAACACAAAACATTCTAAATTGAAGTTGAGGTTTGCATAAGGCAGTACACTTAACAGAGTACAACATTACATTTATGAGGCAAATTTATGACTTTGTTTGCAACATTTATATAGCACTTTGCAATTTAAAAAGAAAGCAAGCAAAAAAAACACAAAGAACAACCCAGTTCAAGAATAAAAACTGTTCAACGAAAAGTATCAAACTGAGACAGTATATGTGTGCATACATTACCTCCTGAAGAGACATGGTTAAAAATTCATCATGTGTCAACAGCTTTTGCACGCCTAGTTTTGTGTTTGTTTTTATCCTTAATCTTATAGTTATACTCTATTATTTGCAGGAGGAGGTTCGTCCCTAGTCTGTCGTGACTCTCCAGTTACATCCTACGTTTAGCACCGTGTTTATCTGAACAGACTGAACTGTCCTCCCACTGTCTAAACCCATTGTACTTTTCACTCTCTCTCTGTGGGATAACCTCATCCTCTATTTCATCCTCCCCCTCCTCATCATCATCATCCACTTTAGTGTTTCCATCTGACCTGTTGAATATAGACCACAGTGTGCCTCTTAAATTGTACTCTTGAATGGTTCGGTAAAGCCTCAGTCACAAAGCGTCTTACGAACATTGGGTTCGTACGAATCTCCCTGTTCGTATGAGTCCTGGTGTTTGTAGACATTCGTGGAGGTAGCAGTTTCTTAAGGCTGTCTTATGAAGTCTGAACAGCTGCCGCTCAAAACACAAGAGCACCATGGCAACTCCGTGAGAAAATGACGTGATTTTTTGTCATACAAACACCACTCAGTTGTCACAGTCTTCATAAGGGTGCCTAGGGACCTTCCTACATCAGACCTACGGCCACTTCATGAATTATTTTGTCATAAGGTGACCCTTATATGCAACTCACGTCATTGGTAGGTCAATAGTTGGAAGCTCTTACGCTGTTTCAGAATATTTAGATCGGTATATAAACAGTGGTGTACTAAAAGTCTCATGTTGTGATCATCTCATTCAAGATGGTAATAATGATGAGTGATGCTCTTTCAGACATTAAACTACGTTAACCTATTTTATATTAAGTGTTGTCGGATGTAAATGTGTGTTTATGTTTGGGATCGTGCGCTCTCCATGGTACTGAATCAGCATTCCTGTGACGTGCATAAAAACTAATCTGTAATGTTAAAATTAGGAATCATAATAAGACATCAAATGAAGAAATTTGAAATAGAAGGTATAAGAATAAAACAGAGATACATAAGAATTAATAGAGGGAAGTGAACCTTAAAAACACTAACTGTCCGGCACCAAGTGTCGAACCTTACCTGATCCTCCTTCCTGTGGATTGTGCATTATCTTTCTCCAGGTGTTTGTTCATGTTTATCTTTGTGTCTCATTCCAAGTTTCATGCGTAATCCATCGTGTCCATTCACGTTACACGCGTAACCTACCCATTTAAACACAAATAAATCGTGAGTGATTTTGCAGCAGTGGCCATTTTTGTGAAACACTCTGCTTTGCATATTTACTTCGATTCCAAAAATGTACCTGTGAGAGAATAAAAAGATATTCAAAAAAATGGTAGCATGTCATTTTCATGTCCTTTTCAACATGTTACGCATAGATTTTTGGATAAAAAAATCTATAAATATAAAAAAAAAAATAATTAAGTGAATGTGTTTTATCTGAAAAACAATTTCTCTTTTATTTCAGTAAATATTTATTTTTAAAATAGGCCCAAAGTGCTTCCAAACTTGCTTCGTTACATTTGTCTACATCTGGTTTGCACTTCTAGGGACCGGTTTCATAAAAAACACATTTCCATTCCATATTTTTTCCACTGAACAATGGACAGAACAGAACCTCAGCTCTCCATTGGCACATACTCGATCCATCATGTTTACATTTGTGTGTGATGTAACTACAGTTAATTCCTATCGATAGCTACATACTGTAGATTCGTAATGAGATGACAGTACTATTTTGAAATATTAGTTTCAATCCTGTTTGTTCTCCTTTTAGTCTAAACCTTTTCTTGTTTGTATGTCACAGGATCTGAAGTTCCTTTTTCCTTCCATGTACACATTTTCCTCAGTGTTCAACACCTTCAGAATGACTGACACAGATGGTTGCGTATTAGAAATAGCTTAATTTATTCAGTTTTGCACCTCCATTAGATTAAACAATGCTATCGTCTTCGTAAATGTTTAGGTTATTGTGCAAAGATGTTTATCTTAATACATTTAGGAATGAAACTATAAGTGTAGAATAGGAATTTAATATAATTTTCACACAGGATTTTTTTTTTTTTTTTTTGCTTCACTGCAGCTAATAAATTTCACATACTTAAACTGTTTGGATTTGTTTTTGAAAGATTGTGTCTCTGAGGTCAAACATATATTTTTCATATATATTCTCCTTAGTCTGAATAGCAGTGTTGTGACATTCCGGTTGTCATGTTTGTACAGATGCCCCAGACCTCTTTCTTTATCACTTCTGTAGAGGACTCTTTTTGACACCGCCAATGCAAAGGTCAAGATTCTACGTGCAGTCAAGCATTCACCTTCGCCACTTGGCTGAGGTCTGGCAAGATTAAATTTTTTTTTGTTGCTTCCCTTCTCTCAATGTGCCAGTTTCATCTTTCTTACAATAGAGCCAAGCAAACACAGGAGAAAAGTGTGCGCCCGAGAGTGTGTGTGTGTTTGTGTGTGTGTTTGTGTATGTTTTTAAAAGACATTGGTGCAACCGTTTTAACAGGGCGACTCTGTTTGAATTAGATGTTCTAACCCCCCGCTTGCTAAATGGATTTCTGAAGTGGCTGTAGTTGGAGGCTTTCAATCGGATGCAACCTTGAGTCCTTTTTTTATGTGAGCTCTGTAGGATTTAAGTGCCGGTATAACATGAGCACGACTGAATACATGCTCTTCATTTTTTGAAATTGAAAAATCTCCAAAGGCTCTCCCCATTGTGCAGGCAATTAATGGAATGCTGGCAGCGAGGTTCAGGTGCTTAAAAGTTGTATTTTTTCTCTCTCGCTCTCTTTTTAATGACTAATAAAGGATAATCATCGTGGAAAAAACATCATAATGCTGTAGGCTTCCTCTTTATGCACAATGATGTATAATGCATGCTTTGAAATGAAACGGCAGCGGCCTTCGAACCATTCCATCTCCAAACCTTAGTGTATTTGTTTTGCATGCCACAGTGAGGCTTTTGCATAACAATGGTGAGTGTTCCTATTAACAATGCTCGCCTATTAATTTGATCTTTACATTTTTAAAGTTTGTCCATCAGGCCGCCAAACAATAGGTCCCCAAGTCGCTTGTTTGGTATAAGCGATTAGAAAGTTGGCTAATTGCCTCTCTGAAGGGCTGTACTGTTTTCTTCTTTGCTTCCTCGTTCATCCGTGAACCTTCACCAGTTTTACCAACAGATGAAAGAGATGGGTAAACCAGTTTATTAATCGATAAAGTACAATGAAATCTTGTTCACCTTCTCTAGTCTCACATAACCAGGTATATCGCCACAATTCTGTAGCACTAGAGTATATGCAGTAACGCGGGGGAAAAAAAAAAAAACAGTTTTCGGACACCATTTAAGTTTTATGCTAGCTTAAATATTCTGAAATATTTGTGGAAAAACCTTTTTTTGTGATTTAAAAGGTGTGGCTGCATCAGACAGACACAAACAAATGCAACTGATTTTTTTCTTCTTCTTTATTATTAACAAGAAAAATAATTAAAGTAGATTCTTGACAGTTTCCACATGTCGTGTCTTGGATGTGTTTCATTATCTTTCTGAAACTCGATGGAACAGGGCAGAGGAGAAGCATGTGGGTTTGGAGAGGAGTGATTCTGAATGTATATATCTTAAATGTATAGGGTGTCCAAAGACTGTTTTTTCCACCACTGTAGGTCTACAACCTCTACTATCATTTTAGAGTGAGACAAAGTTATGGAGGTTTTTTGGTTGGTTCTTTGGTGACGATGAGCGAAGGATGCTGCAACCATGCATTTGCACAATAGTGTCAGGAGAGAAGTTGTTTTGATGGAACATATGCACACGAGGAAGCATGTGATGATATTAAAATGACTAAAAACAGCACATAAAAAGATGTGTCTGTGTCAAAACTTTCAATTTTTAGGTGTTACTGCAGTTGAGAGGTTATAATAATAAAGGGGACGTTTGTAGAGATAATGCAAAGGTAACCAAACAAGGAGAAAGAATTCTTCCACT
>JAPTYQ010000019.1:14682750-14695632 GCA_029814465.1 Ostorhinchus cyanosoma
CTGTGTGTATCATGTGACTAAAACAGACAGAAAAGAAAACATGGAATGAATAAAAGCACTGTTTTTATCAGTACAATTGATGTTAGAACTGAAGTGATGTTGGTTTTTATCAAGAAAACATGGAAAATGGATAAATATCAGCTCTGAAATTAAACTCTTATGAGATATTTTTGTTCTTATCATTATATTTGTCCAAAAAATGGACCTTTATTCGTACCAGGCATTAAAATGAACAAGAAATTGAAGAAAACAAGGGCGATCTAATAATTGTATACTTTTTTTCCGCAACTGTACGATGAAAAAAGCTCACTTCAGTAGATGTGTCAGCCTTAGCCACTTGTGTGTATCATGTGACTAAAACAGACAGAACAGAAAACATGGAATGAATAAAAGCACGGTTTTTATCAGTACAATTGATGGAAGAACTGAAGTGATGTTGGTTTTTATCAAGAAAACATGTTAAATGGATAAATATCAGCTCTGAAATTAAACTCTTATGAGATATTTTTGTTGTTCTCATTATATTTGTCCAAAAAAAATGCACCTTTAGTCGTACCAGACATTAAAATGAACAAGAAATTGAGGAAAACAAGGGAAATCTAGTAATCTAATACTTTTTTCCACAACTGTACGATGATACAAACTCACTTCAGTAGATTTAGTCTAGAAAAAAAAAACGGACAAGTCGTTTGTAATGCGTCACTTGTGAATATCCCAGGCAGCTGTTTGTCAGGTAAGTCTACCCACAGGTCAGTCACTATTGATCACTTACAAACCATGGGTATTGTTTTTCCACTTTACACAAAGCTCAAAAGTCCCCTGAACACACTTCCACAAATCTTTCTCATGTGAACCTTTCCACACTCCGTTAAGCACTTTGCTACGTGCCTGATTTCTAAATGTTCCCCCGTTTATCTGTTTGCTCGTTGCCAGACGTTTCTGAGTTATTCCGTGGATGATAATGATTAAGTAGCAATATTCTCTCCCTTCTGAATGCCAGCCGCTGGCTCCCAGGAGCCTGCCAGGTGAGCTTGGGAAGATGACACAGGTCAAACACTGGTTCTGTGCAGCAAAACAACCCCCTCTATTGTAAGTGGTAGTTGCTTCCCATGCCTGGCTGGGTTAATCATTACTCCACTTCGCCAGACTCAGAGAAAAAAGAGCACATTGAGAAAGCAGGAATGAGGAAAATGTATAAGAGATCCATTTTTCTCATCCTTTTCCAGCATTTTTTTCAATACAGATAGTGCTGTTTGCTGTATCACTGGGAGTAATGTGTCTTTCTAGTCGTGCTGTGGTTTTGCGGTGTTGTGAAGTACTTTGTTGTTTTGACTCTGAGAACTAAGGTTCATCGCCAATGTCAACGGCAGCTGAAGAATGCAGATCAATACGTCTGTGACACAGGCAGGTGTAGCGTGAACGCCGGTGAAATGTGTTTTGTTGTGCAGTACGGAGATCATTTGTTGAAATCTAGACTTCAGATGGTAAATCATTGTCAGAAACACTAAGTGCTCTATTGTATATGCCATGTGGCCAAGTCATGTCTATTGCCTGTTGATAAGATTTTGTTATGACTGGTTAGTAGTGTCAAACACTGCCTTGTGTTCTTTTTCAGGAGGACAAAACAATAGTTGGGTCATTACTCTGACTTTACATGAAGTTACACAACCTGAAGAGGCTGTCGTTTTGTAGCTTTTTACATGGATTTTCTTTCAAATGGGTTTTAGACGTGAATCGATCCAACCCAGCAGCCAGAATATAATGTTGAAATAATATTTTTCTGCAAAAATACAAATACACATAATCTTATTGTAGTTTATCACTGAAGTATCTGCTACTTTTTTGCCTTTCTTAAACAGGATGGCAGATACACAAAAATCCAGGACCAGACAGCAAATTACCACAACTCCTATAGATTTTTGGGTTTCCACAATAAAAGCACTTTGATTAGGGTTAGGAAATATACTCATTTGGTTTAAATATATATAAAATAGGGCTGTCAGAAAGTGTTCTAAGTTAATGGAATTAACCCATCTGCAGCACAGAATGACTTTGAATGTCTCTGCAAACACATTTAAGGCAGTTTTTCCCAGTCGAGTTACTGTCACACATGTGCGAATGGTCAGTTGATCTGTTAGTGACAGCAGCAGAACCAGTCTATAAAGATGGAAGACACTAAAACAGCACGTTGGCCTCTGGATGGAAATATGAAGACAAAAAAAACCCCAAGACAGAACAACTGTTTCAAGTTAATCGTGATTAATCGCATTAATCCACAGAAACCCTGTGATTAATCTGATTAAAAAGGCTAATAGTTTGACAGCACTAGTATAAATACACTCTGTTGTGAGTCTTGTTTCTCTCAGGCTTCTACAGATGTTTTCTGGGTAAAGCCAAGTCATAAAAAGTCCATGAGATATTGCAAAAGTAACAAACACTTACATTTAGATATGTGGCAAATGTGATATGGGTATTTAAATCAGTATGATATATCAGGAAATACTGATATAAAGTATGTTTTTTGATTCAGAAATATTGAGATTATACATTTGCGGTATGTAAAAACAGATTTAAAGTATCTTTGACTCTATACTTGTCACAGTTCATTCCTACTTTCATTAAAATAAACTGTGTATCATAAATAATGATGAAATACAACACGGTTTCTTTAGCATTGTGTGGTTCAATTAATCTAGAAAAGCAGACTCCCCTATCTTCAAATGTCCAACGCCTCATTCTTCTTTTATCAGAAAAGACAAGTGAAAAATACAACAAAAAGCTGCTGTGACCTTTTCTTCCATTTTGACAGCACCACTGACTCCTCCTTACTCCTTTACATCTATTTTTTGTGGTCTGACACTGGAGGCGTCTTAAGCACAGGACGAAAGCAAAATTCAAATGCCTTCATTAAAACCATCAGAGAGCGAGGAAGACAGCCAAAGGAGGGGGTTCATGTACTGTACGCTAAGCCCCGGTCTTCTTCACTTCATCTGGAAGGATGTGTAGAAGTGTGTGCTGGTGGACGGACGGGTACAGGCTCAGGCTCTTCAAAGGATCCCCTGCATGTCAGCAGTGCTGGCACGTGTCGGGGTCCTCATCAAAGTGCTGTCCTCACTCTGCCTGCCTGGAAGCTCTTCTCTGACAAGAGGCCCGGGTCATCAAAGCGGGGTGGCTCGCAGAGTGTGACGGTGGGTGATAGCGGCCCAGATGAGGGCAGAGGACACCCGCCTGGAAGTGGGGGACTGGTGACAGACAGACAGGCGTGAGGGCGGACCAGGACTGGGGTTCATTTTAGTGACCTTTTAAGTACCAGCGACATGAGCTGTTTCCCTGACAAGCTCTTCCTTTGCTCTGTCAAATGAGCAACGTTCATGGCGCCTGATCTTAGAAAATCTGCTGCCTGCTCACTCAGATAGTATGAACCTTCTGACACAGAGTCAACCACCACTTCGTCTCACCATTTCACGCAGGCATGTACTGAATACTATCAACGTGCAGAAACAGTACAGTCACTACAGTGAGTCAAACATTGGCTAATTGCCAGTGACTGACTACAGCCTCTCTTGATTTGTTATATTTAGACTTTAAACTTTCAGAGTGTCCACGGGAGCAATAAAACGGGCGATTTATTTAGTTGGTTTATTCTTATCTCACCACATGGTCATGGAAAATTTAGATAAGATGACGACCCGCAGCCAGTTGCTAATTTGCAGTTTCCAGTAATGTTGACACAGTCGGAAACAAACTTGTTGTCATGTTGTTATTCTGATAGGTGTTTCTTTTTTTTTTCCCATTTGCTCAGCCATAAACAACACTACCAACAAAGCTATCATTGCTTTCACTGCTATCATCACTTGATATTTTATGACTTACATGATTATTCCTGTTGTGCTCAGAGGTTACAGTGTATCTATATAAGCTAGAGTTACTTGTGTGATGAGAATACAGAGTTTAGATTGTAAATGTGAGATTATTAAGTATTTAAGCTTGACGGCTAAAGAAGCGTGTTGAACTTTCACATCTATGTTACTATGAAATGACAGAAATACACTGAAATAATCCATGACAAGGCTGTCATTTTTTATTTATTTTTTTCAAAGAAATTCAATTTGGAAACCTGCTAAATTTATCATCCAAAAAAACTGAGTTTGCATTTTGTAAGCCTCTGAAATGTGATCGCTTTAAGGTGAAGGAGGCTTTTGTTATTTTATAAAGTAAACCTGAAGTATGTATTCATCCTCATAAGTTGAAATTTCAAAAATGTTAAGGAAGCACACAGTCAAGGTTATAAAATCAGTTGTTTGTGATGAGTACAGGATAGACTAGTGCTCAACAACAATGAAAGGCACATACTCTCAACAGCCTCATATTTTTAGTCTTTCAGTGGAACTACCTTCAGTTAACTTTAGAATAGACTATTTGTGGTACCAGTTCACTGATACGTCTCACACTAAAGGCCAACAGCTTATTTGGAAATACCTAAAGCTATTGCTTTGTCAAATAAAATAATATTTTATTCTAAGGAGAGAAAAAAACCTTTATATATTTATATATATATTGGTGTTGTGTTGTAATTTTAAAGATACAATTGTTAGCTCTACAATTGAAGGTGTTTTCCGTCTTGGCTTCCACTTTATGTATTTGGACAATCCCAAGTTTCTATCTGTCCTTGGACGGAGCAAAACTTATTACAAGGATTTAGCTTCTAAGATTCACACTGATCCAGAAAACACACTCCCTAGAAATTGCTTCAAACTGACCTCAAAATCCACATTTAAGGCTACTTTTCAAGGTGTGATCTATTTAATATTTTAATATCATTACTAGTGTTTGGTTAAAAAAGAGAAAGAAATTCCATGCAGGAACTTCTACTTGCAGCAGCCAGTAATGAAAAATACATATCCTCCAAGAAACCAATTTAACACCTTTATGATCGTTCAGGCGAGTGGGATCAATGCCCAGATCAATCGCTTAGCCCATAGCTTTTGTTCAAAACCACTGGCTGAGATTAATGGGATTTTCCAGGGAGAGAGGTAGAAAAAGAAAAAGCGAGGGGGGGAATGAAAATGCCAAACAGGGAATGAGAGAATGAGAAAAGACTTGAGGGAAATTGAGAAAATAAAACATAGTGATTAAGAGCAGATATTCCCTCCATTTCTGGGCAAATGTAAATTAATTGGAAATGGAGCATTCAGACACTGGCTGACAAAAGTAATGTTTATTCATAGCCCCCTGCTAAGAGTAGAGCAATTATCATGGTGTGTTGAGTCAAAACAGGCCAGTGTAGTAGAATCTTTTACCCCCTTTCTTGTAGCCGGATTTTGGTCTAGTGCCACGAGCATTGTTAAGCATGTACGGTACGGCGGGCTTTAACGAGAGTACACAGCTGGATCTGATTTTAATAAGTAGTTCCATTTTTGAAGTGGTCTAATGAACAGATTAATGGAATCTCCTTCTGTGGAGCCTTAATGAATGGAGAGAATCATGCTTTTCTTTTTGCACAGGGGGGAGAACACACACACACACACACACACACACACACACACACACACAGACTCATCTACCTCAAATGACTTGCACATAAACAATAGCTGCGCTTCCATCTTTCTGTCTCTCTCTGCTGGACAAGAATCAATGCTGTCTCCGAGTACTACAGGTGAGGTTTGAAGCTGACATCAATGCTCGCATGTCTCTAGCAGCCATCCTTTGTTGCGGTCCTGTCTTGGCATCTGTTCGCCTTGAGCCAAACAGGCCCTGTATTCACCTGGGAATGAGCATTAATTCACCTAGAACAGCGCCCGTTGTTCTCCGAGTGTTTCGAACAATTAATTATTTTGTGCTTGGATGTCGCTCATTTCCAGTTTAGTGCTGCGGTAAGAGTCTGAGGGAGGAGTTTCATCGCCCAACATGCAGGATTTTGTTCAACTAATTGGTCATCAAATTATATTTTCCTGACCCGCAACAGCTTTTGCTATCAATGCATTTATTTCTTTATTACCCACCCTGTATTAACAAAGATTAAATTACAAGGGTGGTAGAGAATTTGAATATCAGGTCACCACATGCAGCATTTTGTTTTAGGTATGGTGAAACAACAAATCCCATCGCAAATCTTTTTTTTTTTGGCAACTGCGAGCCACAAAACCCACAAATAGAGTTGTATCAATCAAGAAAAATGACAGAGTGAGTGACAAATCCCCCTGATGTTCCAGGTATGTGACCTAATGGAAAGCGAGGGCTGGCATTTGGATGCTTCACACTGTCACCTGCTCTCCTCCACACAGCAGATGAGAATAAAACCATCATCCCTCAACGCTCCTAACTTCCATCGCCAAAACCAGCTCTTGTTTATCACCGTATACAGCCCGTTTGAGGCTCCGTCCTAAGGCTGGTGGGTGATAAGAATCCTGGGAAAGTCAGCAGGTGCCAGGTGGTGCTGCTAGTTGGGTGGAGGGAGCCAAATACTGAACAGAGGAATGATAATACTGGTGATAATTTACAGAGCTTCGGTGGTGCTAAAATTGTCAGCCAGTCGTCTGTTGGTGACTTGCCATTTTGGTTATTTCAGTTTTCAAGTGGCCTCCTTGGAAACAAAATAAAAAAAATAAAATAAAATTACACAACTATGTCCGATGATCTCGTCCTATGAAGTTTGTGATCTTGTTTCTACCTCAAACACATACTGATGATGCAATTGTGCAAACTCCTTCAAAAGGACAATAAGCTAGCAGACTTATCATCACCTTGATAATACCCACTATAATATGTACTATCAATGTTGGCTATGTATCCATGCATGTGACACTGTATGTGTATCACTGCGAGTATGCTTGTTGGCATTTCATGTCAGAGGCACCTGTTTGGCGGTTGCGTGTATCTCCGACATATCAGGTAGTGGAGAATGCCTGTGGGTTTATCTCTGACTGAGCACACAGAAACCTTAGACAGTTATTATGTCCCTAAACAGCCATAGAGATGCCATGGGCCATCTGTGAGCTCAAAAAATATCACCGTTGTCATAAGATGTCCTTGCATCTGGAGAAAAATGTTTGTTTTACATTAAGAGGATTTTTTTTCTTTTCTTTGTTTGCATAATAGTTATTAAAATCATGTGAACCGTTGTGTTGTGTTTGCTTTAAAAATCCTTCATTAAAGCTCACTAAGTATATATAGAAAGCTCTTGGATGTTAGCAGTGAATCTCCTCTTTCTGCTGTGTAGTAAGTTTGTGCGTGTTTCCAGTTTAAGCTTTAAATTGTTTCTGTTACAGCAGTAAATGCCCACAAATCACTGAAAAGCCTTAGGAGGGGTGTTTTTGGCCAGTCCTTGTATGTGTCAGTGGCTTTAGGCGTTGGTTTGTGTCTGTGTGTTAGATTGACAGCAGAAACTGCTTTGTAAGAGTGAATGAATGTTGCATTGTGCATGTGTGCGCTGGGAAGAATGCAAGTGTGTGTCTAAGTGTGTCCACATGCGCTTGTGCCCAAGTCTGATCGATACTGCCGAAGCACTGAGATTGATCGGTTCCCACGGTGACTGCATTAACAGACTCTGGAGGTTGACCTTTGACCCTGTGAACACTTGGCTTTTGATTGGCCATGCTCCCTCTCTCTCTCTCTCTTTCTTCCCATTTTCACATCTTCTCATCCATCTACACTGACATTCTTCTTCATGTCCCAAACTTGTGGTCAAAAAAAAAAAAAAAAACCTGTGTGATTGGACATGCCTTCATTCGTTTCTTTCAATCTTTCATCCTATATGCTATTTTTTCATCCAGAGCATTGTCAAGATGAGAGGAAACAAAAAGTCGTCCTATTAAAGTGTTCCTTCCTCATAGAAAACGACACAGAAATACAAGAAATATACATTTTTTTCCCCCCGAAATAACATCTTGGCAAAATGTAACCATTCCTGAACTTGGTGTGTATGTGTAAATATAATAAATAAATAAAAATGAAGCTGAAAATATAACAAAAATTTAAATTCAATATGACAACTGTAGCAAAAATAATAGCGCATAAGGTTAAGTTGTTAGCTTAAACCGACGTACAAGTTCAAGAGCTCCAAATGCACAAACACACACACACACACACACACAACTGTGAGAATCCACAAGAAACGTGGCACTGCATTCATGAAGCAGGAAAAACAAAGTATCTCTGTGGGTCTGCGTGGTTACAGATACAGAGGGAAGAACGTCTTGTTTACTCAAGGTCGCTGATGATGGCAACAAACCATCTTCTGTGTCTGATATCAGCACAGGGATTTGAGGATGAAGCACGCACGCTCAAACTTCCCTATTCTGTTTTTACTTGATGCATAAGCATATGAAAGATAGAAAAATCAATAAGGCAAGAGAACGGACCAGTGAGGGGGCCAGGTGTGAATTTCAATGGATGTTTTTTTATTTATTTTTTATTTTTTTTATGCATGTTGTTTATTGTTGTCTGCTCTGTTGACTAGAGTTGCTGGAAATCATAAAAATCCATCTATGCAAGATACAAGTTTTTGATGTAAGTCTGTGTAATAATTAAGGTATATATATATATATGGAGAAAGGAGAATGTGAATGTGAATGTGCGAACGAATGGAATTTAACCACGCAAAATGAATTAATAAAAAAATAAAAAAAATCAAGGAGAGCTGCAGAAAATAATTAGGTAATGAGAAAGAAACGTATGTACTGTTGCCTATTTTTGGAAGAAAGTTAATCCGTGAGCACATGGCTTAGAAGCAAGTAATTTTTTTTTTCTTTTTTTCTTTCTTTCTTTGTGTTTTCAAGATACTTTAGGAGTGGAATACCTACCCCCAACTACACACACACACACTCATGAAATCTCAGGGCTTAGAGCTTAGAAGCTATCAACTAATTATCAAAAACATAGAGAGGCTCTAATCAATTATTCACAGGAGCATTAGACCACTAATACACATACAGCCCAGGGAACAGCATCTCCCAAAAGTAACCCTTCCTCCTTCTTCTCTTCAACATACACTTGCTGGAGACACACATGGAAATGCTTTAAGGGCAACATCCCACCTGAACACTTGCGTACACCCTCCTCCTACTCCTTTCCCGCCACTCTACTTTCTTTTTTACACCCCTCACTCACATTAAATATGGACAGAGAAAATGCATGCCATCCATGTAAAATGAGCTGTGCTTGTACACTGTCTGCTGTCTATAAGGTTCCTGGCTGGGAGGTACTGATCATAGAAATCCTATTGATCTGTTAACACCCCCCTCCCCAAATACACACACACACATATACACACATACTCCCCAAGCACACACAAACACACACCCAGAGCTTAATCTACTAGGCGATCCTGGGCATTAAGCCTCAGCTATTGGATTTTCATGCTGTGCAATCATTATTTGAGTTAATGCTGCAATTTATGACTTGGTGTTTGTGTGCGGAGTGTGAAGGGAGGTGGAGCAGGTGCAATATACAGTGAGCAGAGAGGGTGTATTCAGGTACAGGTGTGTAAGGAAATCTGTATGTGTGCATTTGAGTAAAGGTTAAAAAAAAAGTCAAGTTTGCATTCACTTAGCTATACAGCGTGACTCTGTCAGATGTTTGTGAGAGGGAGAAGATTTATGTGCAGGTTTGTGTACACATGTGTATGTGTGTTTAACTGCGTGTGCCTATGTGTGTGTTAGTGATGGGAAATGACCCCATAATCTTTGTCTGGCTGTCTATGTGTTAAGTAGAAGAGAAGATGAGAAAACAAGGAGACAAAGAGGACAACAGGTTTAAGGCTCCCCCCCCCTTTTTATTATTCAGAACAGCGAAGACAGTCCCTCTTAACTTGTACACACACAAATACACACATACCGTATTCCAACAGACATACAGATGCAATATACCTTAAAGCGACGGAGACCAAAGCTGTTTTAAAATGCAGAGACTGACTGGGTGATGCTTTTTGTCTGAGAGGGAGGGAGACACAGATTCCCATTAGCGTTTGATGCATCGGGATGTTTTTTTTTTTTTTTTTTTTTCTTTAAGAGGTGGTGGTGGTACTGGGGACAACTGTGAAACCACAACATCAAACTGTGGCACAGCTCCAGAGATGGATGAGATCAACACCTCTGATGCACAAATTAAATATCTGAATTAACTAATTGAGCGTTTCCGGAGCTCCTGTGATATGTAAACAGTTCAAGTACAAGGAAGATGATGTATCAAAACCACAACGCTGCAGAACAGATGGATGTCTGCTTCTCCCCGGAGTGCATATCCTGGCTTCATCTGACAGAAAGAGCCACTAATGCATCTGTATGAAGAGAAAGACATCTTTCTATAGCCCAGCTGTGGCAGAATGAGGCCTGCTGGTGATGCTGATGATGAGAAGTGCAGTGCAACATGTGGTGTATAAAGTATTGGCCTGAGGGAAGGTGAAACTGTGGTTTGCCACCTGAAAACCTTGTTTCTTTTTGGGCTTTGTTCAATATTTCTGGTTTATTTCTAAGGGTTTAACTGTGTTGTCGACACCTTTCTTAGCAAGTCCCCTTTCGGCATATTTAGTTTATGGGTCATTATTGTTTCAGCTTGCTCGAAAAGCCTCTTTTTATCCCTCACTGAGAGGGCGCAATCCTCAAAGAACGCAGCACTGTAATGTCTATTATTAGTGCCATGCCTTTATTTCACATGTATGGAATCATTTATCCATGGCTTGTGCCAGGTTCGCAGTTATGGAATCTTGGGAGAAATGGAGAAAGACATTGACAGATTGAAAGGTGAAGAAGAGGGAATGGTGTGAGATTAATAAAACGTCCTAGTGCAGTGTAAAAGATATACGGGTAGCGAGAGGAAAATTAAAACCAACAAAGAAAGGAACGTTTAAAGCAGGAATAGGGAACAGGTGTCTTTGTCCTACTTTGCCGGCAGAGCTAAAGCCTTTTTCTCGGCTGAGTCGTTGTTTGGCCCGCGGCCCCATTGAAATTTCTCGCCCGTCGTCACAACACAACCACAGTGTCTAGTGTTACTGCTGTGAACTGCACACATCAGTCATCACTGTGCAAATTCAATCACCCGCCTTACCAGTTGAATATAAATACCCCTCTCTACTCTTTAAGTGTTAAACTAGCAGGCAAGCCGCCGACTCTGCTTGTGTGCTTTCTTATCTATTGTCTTCTGGACCTCCAGCCTGTCCCTACTCCCTGTCCAGAATAGACAAGCCATAAATAAGCATCAAAAATAGACATTGGGGGACAACTGTTGACAGGCCGGTGACGAAAGCGGCAGACACTGGCCCAACCTTTAGGCATGTTGGATTACACGCAGATAATTGAGGCCACGCAACATTGGAACATAAGCCGGGGCGCTTGTTTTTTGACTTACTTCAAATGGCAGTGAAGTATTTCAGACTGCATTTTGGGGCATGCGGTCATTACCTGAATATATTTTGCGTGTAACTCTGAAAATACCAGCTGTCACTAAACAAAGACACATCTTGCATCGTCGGTTGATTTCAGTGACACAGAAATGAACCAATCGTGCCTTGGATATGAATAGAAATAGGTGTGAATAGTAAGTATTCCTTATTTCAGTTAAAACCCCTTGACTAAATCCCCTTTCTGCAGCTACCCAAGCTTTACAAATGATCTTTTCCGACATCAGATACAGGCAGGCGTGGAAGACGAAGATAAATTAGATGACAGGTTTGCATAGTTCTGTATGGTGAGTTTAGTTTAGAGGTTGAGGGTCGGCGTAAGGCTGCAGCAGCCACACCTCGGCCCCTTTGACCTGCAGGAAACCCTAGAGCAGGCAGCTATTTAGAAGCAAAATGCTGGCACTTCTGCTTGTATATTTTATCGCTCTTGTGACAACATATTGCCTCCCTCAGCCCTTCAGTCTGGCTGTAGATAACAATACTTTTTATGGGGATCACTTTTAATTTGTCTTTTGTTGCTGTGAACTATGAGTACCACTTTTGTGGCTCGCAAAGTTTTTGATGAGACGCAATTTGGAAAGCTTCCTGCATAAATTGTCGATTTAATACAGCTCATAACTATAAGCACAGCAGAGAGGAAGAGAAGGCATGAAGAAAGTTGCTTTGTACTTGAGTGGAGTCTGTAAAGTGTTTGCACACCATTGAGTTGATTTGTTAGCAAGCTGGCCAACTAAATCAAACCCCCATATCCACTTTTTTTTTTTTTTTTTTTAACCCATTTCTCTCTTTTATTTCCCCTTCCTTGCTGCCTTTCAGTCTTACTCTCTCTCTTTTCTCTCTCCTTGCTGACTGAACTTGTGAAGCAACAACTATGTTTGTTCATGGGGCCACAACACGGGCTTACAACACAGCACATCCCAGTCACCTGCATCGCTGTCTTAACAAGCAGCATGACCTGCCAATAAAAAAGGCTTTTACCCTGATCGTCTTCAAACAAGACTTAAACACAACCTGCTCTTTCTGCTGTCAAATGCCCAAAGTGCTCATAAATGTGGATCAGACTGTGTTACGTTGTTTGAAAATGAAAAACTATGGAGGTGGAGGCAATTTTTACTTTTCTTTACTACCTCATCAGCATTGGTTTGAGAGGAGGGTGTGCTGGGAAAAAAAAAAAAAAAAAAAAAAACGGAACAAAAACAAACATCTCCTGTCATATCTGTGGTTTTGACACTAGATCTGTACTATCAGGAGCTGTGTCGAACAACTGTACATTCCCTACAGTCTGAGTGACAATATTAGTTAAATGTTAGATCAAGTGGGAGGAGGAAAATGACTTGCATGATGAAAATGTACAAGACAGAAAAGATGTTCTTGAAGACAGTTGAGTCTATCATTGTCTGAAGCTCTGTAAAGTTGTACCTCATGACAGCCTTTCATCCCTCATCAAAGCAACAAGTAGATGAGCAGACTTTGTGCACGTTAAAACC
>JAPTYQ010000019.1:14751818-14768679 GCA_029814465.1 Ostorhinchus cyanosoma
AAACATTCAATGCAATGTAGATACACGAGTAAGACAAATATACAGAATGGCCAAGTCATTTTTAGATATATTTTCCTACAGCTGATTGTGTTTTACGAAGTTGCACATTTATGAAATGTTAAAACTTGTTGGGTGAAGAATGACATAAAGGCTTAGGTTCAGATGAAAATCCTGACTTCACCAATAGCAAAAGTTAAATATTTTTTATTTTATTTTTGTTTTGCAGAATGTTTCATTATGAAGTTTATTAAAATTTCATACAGAGCGAGGTCTGAATCTCAGAAATATGTGGCAAAGGACCTTTGGTCTTGTATCAGTTATATGCTAACCAGGATGTTAAGATATCAGATATTAAATGCTTAAACCCTTGTTATTGTATTCATTTTGGTTGTTGATTGAGTTGGATTATAACAGTGGCAGAAATGAACTTTGTTTTTTTACTACTGCTAAATTATTGCCATGTAACCAACCTTTTTCAGCAAAATGACATTTCTGTCACATTAGATACACTGAACACAATATAAAAGAATGAAAACTCATACTAGATGGCACCTTCACTCATCACTTTGTGTTCCTCCAACTTTACCTGTTTTTTATGTGCACTAAAGCTTTTCCAATGTAATACATTTTGGATATGCAGGATTAATACATACCATCTGAATCTCATAAGGCTTCGGACTATGCCATAAATCTCTGCATCCATATACATTGTGTTATGACTGATGGGCTACAGTGATGGCTTGTCAATAAGCAGGACAGGACTGGGCAGGAAATAAAGAGACCCCCCTTTCCCAATAGGCAGCAACATAAAGAGAAGTGGGATGGTGGCGAGGGTGGGGTGAGCAGATAGATCATAGTAACAGCCAATAATAAATGGATCATGCTTCTATGTTTTTAAAGCCAGTGGCAGCTGTATTGAATGGGAAACCTTGTGTGGGGGAGAAAATAGAGGTTTATTGATCAGAGACAGCATGTCGGGTGGAGTGGTTTGAAGGTGGGGGGGATGAGGCCCACTGGCCTCCAACTCCTCACTGTATTTTCTTTTTCATAGACAACCAAACCCCATCTCTATTAGACTCACTTAAAGTCGCTCATCTGCCTGACCCATCGGCTCATACGCAAAAACCTATAACGGGTTTGTGAATATATGGATAATGAGGACCACTTTAGGCTGTGGCCACGTAGAAACAAGGCAGTGCTCGTTTCCAGTGTTTGTGTGTGTTAAAGGTGAGGTTACATTGGGATATTTTTACACCATCTTTGTTATTTTTCTAGTGGTAATTCAGAGTGCTCTATTGCATGGCCGTGAGTGAAATCTTCCATGGTGTCTGTGAAAAACGGAATAATTATTGGGATACAGAAAGGAGTACCAGTCTACCTCCACCAAACTCAAGCTGTAGAAAACCACTGTTTTTGGAATTTGATCAACTTTTCAGTAAGGGAATACTTATTTAGTCTGTAGATCCCCATTCTTAACTAGACTCAAAACAAACACAGTCATTTACTCTGTTTGATTAATCTAGTTAAGCAGATCTTAAACTGGAAGACATAACTCACCCCTATACTAAGTAACTGTGGCTTTGACTTTGATTTTTACATAAATAAACTATCTAGATAAATAAGAAATTCAGCTTCAGGAATTACTATGTTTTCTGACCATTCAAGTAAAGCAGTTCTTCACTACATGGTTTGATTAAAGCGATGTTAGGCGCCACTCTCCCTCCATTAAACATTTGACACGCTGATGTGTGGTGGCAATTTGATTTGCAGAAATGTACGTATTTATTTTCTCAGTTCCTCTCGCCAAGCTCAAATTCCGAAAAGGATTTTCTCTCATTTGTTTCTCCTTTCTTTTCCTGGTTTTATTTTTCGTTCCTGTTCTTCCTCTTGCTCACTCCAAAACCCCAGTCGCATGCAGACTGGGTCGCTGACCAATTTAAACAGCGAGGTTTTCGGCAGCTAAACGCCGGCTAGCAGGAGTGCTGTGGTCTCAGCAGTACTTTGTCTGTGGCCACACAATTAAGGATTTAGGTGTGGCGATAGGAAGAATGTGGAAATTGGATCTTGGCAGCCCACACCCTAACTCAGTTGCTCTCTTGCCCTCTTTCCTTTTCTTTCATTCCACCTTTCCTCTTGTCATTTTTTTCTTTCATTTGCTTCACCTTTGCTCTGTCTCTTCCGGTCAGTCTTCTGTTTTCACATTTTTCTCTCCGTTATTCCACATTTCTTTCCAAATATTTTCCCCCTCCTCATTTTCCTCCTTTGGAACTTCATCAATCTCACATTTGCACTCTCTGCACATTGACTTCACTCATCTGTCTGGAAGGAACCATTAGGTTTTCCTCTTCTCTTCCGCTTCTTTTCCCATCAGACGCTAAACCTGGACACAAGTAGACACCACTGCATTCTGTTGGTTTCAATTATTTTTCCACGGTTATGCCATAAGGTTATGTAAGTTTGTTTTAGTTTTAGGTTTAGACATTGTAAATCTGCCTTTTTTGTCTCCAACTTTGATTTGTTGTATCCTGAAGTTAGGCTGCCAACTTTGGCTGCAACATAAAATCTCCTGTCAAATTCCTCATTTTTGCCCGACAAGGAAGGTGGTTCATCTTTATGTACTGTTTTTTTGTTTTTTTTTTGTAACTGTCTGTCCCTCTCACTCACCCACATACACCATCTGCAACCTGTGCATTAGCAATAGGAACCTATCCATCAAAGTGGACCTCACTGAGGCCTTCCTGTTACACTTTTTTTTTCTTTTTTTTTTTGCATTGTGGTCACTGTGGTGTCATACAGACTTGGAACGGATGCAGATTGCTTATTTAAAGTCATGAGGAAAAGAAAATGGAAAAAATTACACATAAAAACCAGAAATAAATAATTATCAGACAAATATACTCATTGCAGATCCACTCTACTACACACTTCAAGATTAACAGAAACATAATCTCCCTAAAAAATGCAAATGCACCCACTCACACTATCACTGCAGCTATTAATGACATTCTTCCCAAGACCATCATGTTGTTTTCGATATCAGTAGTGATGAATGGTTTTATGTATAGGTGTCCAGGTGCTTGGTGGCCTAATGACTCCGAAGGCTACAGGATATAATTCACATTTTTTTATTCATCAGCCAGACCTTTCAGTCACCCCATGTGCCCTGTAGCATCTGCATTTGTTCAGATAACTCACGCATTCATACACAGATATATCATCTTGCACACACATATATCTAGACACACAAAGGACTGAACTTCAATCGCCAAATTCATCACTCGCTGACAAAATGCTGCCATGAAAAAACATTTCCAGAGAAAATTCCAGCATTGCCTGGAGAAACTGCATCAGCTGCAACTTATCAAGCCCACAACAAGACCATTCTGCCTTTTGACCCATAAACTTTCCCCATTATCCCCCAGACTGTCACCAACTTATGATCCATGCTCCATAAAACCCCTTCATTCATCAGGTCCAATTAAATCAATTATCATTCCTGGGATCAGATCTCGACAAATCACAGCGGTCGATGGCCAGGTAGGCTAGGGCTATTGGGGGCATTTGGACAGGCAGAATGAGACAGCGGACAGATAGAGTCATCCTTCATACTAAGTGGGATTGTCCTGACGCAGGCTGAGATAGACCCCGAGGTGTAATGGACCTCTTTGCCTTGACTTACTCTGGCCTCAGCGACAGTGGAAGGTGCAGAGTAGACCTGGGTCAAACAGCGGCTGAATAGTTTTGATCCAAAGTAAAATAGCTGCCATTTGAAAATTACAAAATGATTCATGTCACAGACGTTGAAATGTGCTTTTATTCCTAAAGCAACAGCATTAACTTGGGATTTTATGGAAACAGTACAAAAAAACAGGATATATTCTTTGTATTCTGTGCGTCTTTATCAATATAAGATAGTGTTTTCATGATGTTTCATTTTTATTTTCGATTTCTGTTTCTGTTGTTAGTTGTTAAAGTGGATTCATTATCTTATTTGTTATTGGGCTCAGTGTTAGTTTTATTTATTTATTTATCTTTCTTTTTTGTAACATTTAAAATGGTCATGGAGAGGTTTTGCATGATAAAAATGGAAAAACGCATTTCATTATCTAATTTTTCACTGTATTAGCATGACACCCTGAGAAACTGTTTCGGTATAAAAGCTCATTATTTGCAACTCAAATTGCTTGAACGTTGAGTTACAGTGATTCTAAATGTAAGCTGTATGTAATTAGTGGAGGGTTTCCGAACTAGCTAATCCTTTGTAATTTTTCTATCGCCATGTTGGCTGTTTGTGAAGTGACCGTATTCGGACGAAAGGGGCAGAACTACTAGAAATCCAAGGGGTCAGAGGTGAGCTAATGCTAATCACTAAGCTAACTAACTTGGTAAGATGTGACAGACACAAAAGCTTCTATTTGTCCAGTGATGATGTATCAAAATGTTCAAATACTAATTTAAAAACTAGAATGAACACAGGAAAAAAAAAAAGACTGTTTTTGAGAGACATGTAAGTCTGCAATGTCCATTAGCGGTAGGGGACGTAGTGGGTAGCCAATCGGAGCTACCCCTGGTGGCTATCAATGGTATTACAACATTAACATGCTTCCCCATTGGATTGATTTTACAGCCTAAATAATTTTTTCCACACACATTCCTGTTTTTATTCCTATTCATACACATCAGTAATTACCTTTGACCAAGTGCAATGATTACATACTGAGTCCCATTTATACTTTTTCTATCAAAAATAAATCACATTGTAGCAATCATTTCACGAGAAGTAAAATTATTTTATTCCAGCTTTATGGATAGCAGTGTATTGAGAGATGCAGTGACCCTGTACCATTATAGTGGACACAATGATGCACAAGATTCAATAATGAGATAATGGAATAAACAAAATACATCTCATTATATTTAGTTAGAAGTGTAAATATAATTTATTCTATCAACTCACAGAGGTAAATCAAAATACATCACCTATATGTTAACACTTGTAAAGTAGCTACTTGATGGAGGCCAGTAACCACACTTCAGAGATGCTCTACGTGTACCAAGGGCAAATGTGTGTACATATAAGCAGCACCAAATTACACATGCTTTGGATGCATATTAATACATTGTGTAAAATGAATAGTTATGTTTATCAACTTGTCCTTCTGGGATCTCTCCCTGTGGAATGAATAAGTAGAAACATTTTCAATAACAGGGTTCATTATAACAATTGAAAAATGACATAAATGTAAAAATTACAGTGTACTATAGAGGTATTTGATATTAAAAAGCAGCAACTGCAGTGTTACAAAAGGATGCTTTATACTACATTTGCTGCATATTTTTCTGAGTGCCAAATACCTCTAAATTTGCTTGATTTTCAGGGAAAATACTGAGAAAAGTATTTACTACTTTTCCAGCCCATCAATTATTGTGAAGTACTTGTAATTGCATTCGTATATAGAAAACCAGGGAGCTTATGCCAGCAATATTTCATATGCAAGTGATCTGTATTGAAAAATGTGATTCTCCAGATACTGTACGTATTTCGTCCAGAAACAGAGGAGGCAGACCTTGGTCTTAAAATCTTTTCGTGGGAAGGAGGGACAGCGGAGAAGACAGACAGACAGAGAGACTGGAAGATGAGACCACATGGGGTGAGAGGGATTTCCTGAGGCAATGGTATCAATACGTTTAACATGTCCTTTCTGTTTTACTATCGCACCACTGGGTTCCCACCCTCCTTCCCCACATAAAACACATCATCGAGTCTTTCCTCTCCTCAGCAGCTTGCAAAGATGTTGACGGATGTTGGTTCGGACTCAAGGATGGGGATGCCTTAAGACTTTGCCAAAAGCGAGGTCTTATCTTCTGTTTAACCCGCGTCATTTTTGAGAAAAAAAGAGAAGGGGAAAAAAATCACAATGATGAACTCTGCGCTGCAACATGTAAGGTCATTTTATATTGCAATAATATTTTATCCAGAGTGACTGACAGAGCGAGTGGGGGAAAAGTTCACTGTGTTGCTGATACAGTGATTTGACTGTTGCAGAAAAAGTTTTGCAGTACAAGACCTGGAACTGAAGACATCCATTCATCTTGAAACCATGGCCAAATCTACTGATTATTGTTTGCATTGCACTAAGATCAAAAAAATAATGTATGTAGAAGACTTATGTGGTTTTTACATGTTGTAATAACTACATGCTATAATGTCACACCTTTATTTTTCTTGTATGTCTCATTTTGCAAATACAACACTGAAAAGGGGATATAGCTACACTGTAATTTATTCTGCACTGCACATGTCTATCAAACAAAGATATCCAAAGGGAAAATATAACAAATGAATCTTCCAAATATCCAAGCATTTCCTCTGTACACCACAAGCACCAGTTTCACTATGCAATTTTAATATTCCTGCAGTGCAAAACCCTCTAATGAATATTGCATTACATTTTTCCTTTTGTCAGCCATGTTAACAACCAGAGGATAATTTTCATGGATATTTTTTTCCTCAGTCAAAATATTTTATTGAACCAGCGATTAACTGTATTGATTTCTAATTATTTCCCACCATCCATTGGTTGTAGCACATTACTGTTTCTGAGGTACTAAGACCGGGAGCAAGATGAGTAGAAAAAAAGACAAAGTGCCTAAAAATGGGGAAAGAGAAACATGGAAAGACAGAGAGAGTGAGTGTGAGAGAGAGAGAGAGAGAGGCAGATAATAAGAGCAACTGAAACAGAGGGAGAGAAAAGAGAAAGAAGAGAGAAAGCGAAGGGAGAGAAACTGAGGTTGAGGCCTGTGGTGGATTGTGGGCTGGGGCTGCTGCTGCCTCAGCATAGTCAGCCGACCGGTCTAGCCTGAGGTGATATGTTTTCCTCAGGAAATATCTGTGGAGGCTAGTGGGTCTAGTACTGGGAGCCCTGCTGGCTGTAAGCAGTCAGGGAGTATAGTGGGGGGTTGAGGGTGAGGGGGGGTGGGGTGTTGGTGGAGCGGGATTGAGTGCTTAGAGCTGCCCTAGGAAAAGACTCCCTTCCTGGGGTAAAGACTGGAGCGAGGCAGGTTGAAATGAGCTCCGACATGACAGATATTTGCAGATGTTTCCATGTAAGGTGTATATCTGTGTGAGCTGAATGGCATAAATAAATTAGACATGAGAAGCTTTTAAATCATTGGATTTTATTGGTAACGTTTTTGGCCAGGAGTCCATTGCCTGCCTGCATGCGTTGGTTATTTTCTTCTGCGCCTACAAAACCTAAGTGTCTAGCATGAAGTTGTATTTTCCAGATTTAAAAAAATGCATTTATATTTAAGTATGTTATAGATGGAAAAGATTTTTTTTTTTTTTTTTTTTTTACTAATGTAGAAGCATTTCTGATATAGAAACTCACAACACATTAAAAAGTCTTGTAAAGTTTGGACACATTCAGTACTGTACTCTGTTTGCTTAGTTTATTCTGAATTATATAAAAAGTTACAAGTTACACACTGTGATAAAAGGGGAGTCATATGACTAGTAATCGTCCTTTATATGGAAACCTCAGCTCTATAAAATGGAACAAAATTAAAGTTTCATTGTTAACATAGATACCAGTATTCAGTAAGTGTCTTCTTACAAAATAAATAGGAAAGTACACGGATGTTAAGAGAAACTCCTGCTTGACAAATGAGAGTAGATTTAGGTTTACAGATTCTGACCAATAAATCTTTGACAATGATTTGTTTTGTCTTCAAATGATGTGAAACACACTACTCCAAGTGTAATTAAAAAGATTTATTTTCATCTGATGAGTCTTGGTGTCTAGACTATTCGGCCTATCGGGTACTTTTCTCTGAATGCGTCTCCTGATGTTCCACTGATCCAGGAAGTATTTGAATGGTTTATTAACTATATCCACCATGAAATAGAGACCTAATAATTAATATGTGAAAGAAGATGGGTATCAGGCATGAAGAGAAAACTCAGGACTCTCAGGAGTATGCTGAATCCCTTTTCCATCTGTCTGCATGTGTGTAGAAGGAGATACAGGTGTACACGGATGACAGTGTTTATTTGTAGACATCTGGGCCTGGTACATATGTGTGCTTGGGTATACATGCACATATGTGTCTGTGAGTGAATGGATGCTCACTGAATCTGCGTAAAATATGTTAAATAAGTATGTGTGTGTGTGTGTTTGGACATACATGTGCTCTTGTGTTTGCATTTTCTAGATGAGGGGGTGTCCTGTAATTCCTCACTTGTGCAATTTGAGGCAAAACACTTCCATAATCATGTTTGTTGATAGCAGAGGGATCGGATAGGAGATTATGTCTGGATTTCCGTGTTTCAAACTTCATTAAAGCAGCCGGTACTGACGAATGAAAGAGCATGGACAATGAGGCTAGCATCCCCATAGACGACTATAGAAATGTACACTGCAATCACACATATGAGTGAGAATAAGGTCAAATATAGTGCGTACAGTAAATATTATTGAAACTGAAACTTCTCTCCGAGTGTTAGAGACATATGGGGAGTTTAGCGAAGAATAAACATCCTTTTTCTCGTAGAAAAGCAGGTGAAAAGTCCTTAAATCATAGAAGTTTTATGAAAGTTTAATGACATTTGCTCGTAGAATAATTTTATCATTGTGATTTCCTTTCAACCTTGGGGTCGCCTGGAATTTCTAGTAATTGATAAAAATAATAAGAAGAAAAGTACTAATAAAAATATATGGTGAGTTGAGAGAGACAATCACAATCCATAAAAGACATGACAAACTGAAGCACTGTGGTTCTGTTTATCTGTCAAATGTTCACTGTGGTTGGTTTCAGATGCTGCAGCTCTTTCATAATTCAGAGTTTGAGTTATTGTTTGTTCAGTATTAATTATCAGCCTTATAAATAAAAACTTTACTGACTGTAGATATCCTGACCAAGAAAAATCTAATTCTCACTTGGTGCAGTAATCTACACCTCGCTTTTCATAACAATATACATTATATAGCCTAAATGTTGTCTAAAATTAATGTTTATTTGCAACATAGCATAGCAAACTATTACATGATCAAAACATATTCATTTTAGCAAAAAAAAAAAAAAGTATCTGTTTTGAATTTCTGGGGTTGCCAGAATTTTGTGATGTTATAATGAGGTCATGAGCCAAAAAAGGGTATGAACCACTGTCCTAAGGAGATGGTCAATTACTAATAATTATAGTAATGGGTTTGATTTCTATAGCGCTTTTCAAGGCACCCAAAGCACTTTACATTATTGATCCATTATTCATTCGCTCTCACATTCGAACTCTAGGTTAACTGTGAGTCATATACTTTGATTATCAAAACACTGGGCTTACTGAAACCAGTAATAAGTCATTAATGTATTATATTACTAGCATATTACTATAATATAACTATTAGAAATATCATTCATGAATTGCAGAGCAAATTTTTTTTACTAGATTAAACAGGCTTAAAGTAAAATGTTTTTACTGTTATTTACTAGATTTGTTTGCATAATATATTGTATAATAAATCCACAGTTGTTAATTTTTTGTTGCTAGGGTCTAACAGTTAGTAGTAAAAGGACAGTAACAGATGACATTGTGAAGTGGAGGGATGACAGGCGATGTTGTTCCTTCACCATCACTGCCAATGAAAATGTATGTGAATGAAAAACCTGATGTGACTCAAATCACGTTTACAGATGAAGTAAAGGTTTATAGCGATGCACAAACGCATCATGTCATTTCCTTCTCATGTTCCCGTTCAAGTTATGTTACATGTTAACATTCTTCTTAGTAAAAAGGATATGACACCACTGAAAGAGGCTGTTTTATTGAATAAAACACTGGAGACATTTCATAGAATATAAAGTCAACAATTTATATAACAATAGAATGGACATTTTTGGATTTAGTTTTTCACAGAAATGTTTGTTTGACTAATGCAGATAGTTAGATGGTAATTTATTTTGAACATTTAGGAAGAAGAAATCAAGAACCCAGTCAACAAAATAAGAATTCAACAGAAATAGAAAGCAACAAATAAAACCTACATATAAAAAGGAGTGGGAAGAAGTAAATATTCATACAGTTCCATCCCATACCCATAAATGATTGATTATTAAGAAGTATAATATGTAATTAATAAAGTAAGTATGTACATACATTTACACTCATTTCTATAAACCTATATACATATTTATATACACATATATATACATAAATACACACACAAATACACATATACTTACACAGTATGCACATACATACAAATGTACAATACAATGATTTAAATAAACATTCATAAATATAAATATATAAAACATGAGTAAAGTAACTCTACTTAAGCTGGCAAAAACAATCGACCTTTGAGGGAAATGTGTGAATTACAGTTATAAAACCCTCAATATTAAAACTCAATATCAACTGTTTTTGTTTTTGTTTTTTTTTATCAGAATGCCTTATTCGTTTATTCATTATATATTTATTATTCATCTTGTTAAAATTTCAGTTCAATTTCAGCGTTTCAGTTTGGTATTCTTACCAGCTGCCAAAGCGGGCACATAATAGGGTACATTAAACAATTGTAGGAAATGGTATGCAGCTGATTCAATCTATTAAAAGTACATTAACACTGATCTTGTAGTTGAGTCTTGGCATCCCTTTTCTAAGTCACTTCCCATATGTTTATTCTTTTGAACAAAGCACAACAGAAATCTCCTCTCTATAAGACAAATCAGTGCTATTCTTGGCACCACCAACACTGCCAGAGTGAGATAAAGGATCGCTGTAGTCATGACCTGGGTCTGTCATTTGTTTACAGTCAAGATTCATAATTATATCTCCATATTTTCACTGCTTACCACGCATTTCCTGGTTTCTAGGTGTTGCTATCGAGGAAAACACGCAAAGATTTCTTCGGTGATGGGTAGTTGTTTACAGTGAGACAGGTTTTGCAGCCAAAGCAGGTGAATGACGGAGTGGTTGGAATATCTTGTGTTGCTCAAACAATGCATCCAGCTATAAAAAAAAAAAAAAAATAGGAGCGGAAATGAAGTTTGCAAAGTTTAAAAGGTTGCAAAAATGGAAGGAAGAATGGTAGGTGTTTACAGAAGTCTTTCATCTGTGTGCAGTATTAAAAGTGTACAGACATGAGCCAAGACACATTCAGTTTTATTCGTTTATAAATCTGTAATCACAAGCAGTAAAAAGTATTATTACAGTTTTATGTCTGGATATGCAAACCTTCATTTTTGTGTATACGTGTGCACATGTGTTGATGGTCCAGTTCCTCCCGGCTATCTCAGGAAGAGATAGAGAGTCCAGGTCCAGTCTTGATCGATGTGCTCCTGTGTTTAGAGGAAGTAACAAGTGTGTCTCTGTGTATGTGTGTGTGTATATGTTTGTGTGTGTATGTGTGTGTATGTGTGTGTGTGAGCTCAAATGGTGTGTGGAGGGAAAGAAGGGCAGTTATTTTGGAACTGTCCAGACGGAAATGGGACAGAACCCAAAGAGGATGCAGATAGGATTGTCAACTCACACAGATGAAAACGCACACAAACACGTTCCCATGCACACATGAAACAAAAGGTAGTAAGAGCCTTGTAACTAGTTGTGTGGAGCATTTTTCCATGTGTTACTATGCAATAATCCAAAATACAGCTTGTGTTCACGCAAACATATGTCTGGAGTGAAACATTGGGGTTCAGGCCAGCAATGAAGAAGAATAACAAACCATTAAGGAAATGTTTTAGGTAACAGCGCAATACAAGTAGTGCCCTATGCACACACATTAACACATTTAGCAGGACGTTGTGTTTTTTCCATTTCTCTTTTACACACAAACCAAATGCTTGATGCAGTGTAATGGTTATTGCCTGGAGCCTAATTTATCTAGTTAATTTCATCCTTCTATTAATGCTGCTGTCTATTATTATCATTTCACCAAATTATATTCACTGAAAACTGCTGTATATCCCGTTTAACTAGTCCACACATTTGCTATATTTTCTCTAAACCTAAAAGGATATGAAGTTATGGATTTGTTAAAAGACACTGTAACTTTGAGTTTGATTCTTCCTTAACTCATAAAGGCCCAGTGCTACTTTTGTGGCAGTTTCTAAATGAATTTTTGTCTATATTTAGTATTTCTTAAGTGATTTATCACCATTGATTGTTATATTATCTTCCTTATTTTTTGTTTTTACAGTGTAAATATATTTTCCTATATTTAATTTGTTAGTTATATAGATGTTCATAAAAGCACAGATTAAAGGTAAGGGTTTTTATATGAGAAACAGAGATAACTGGAGAAAAAGTGACTTTTTCAGCAAAGTTATCAATAACTGAACATAAAACAAGTGTGTCCATCTACTGTCATTGATCCAATTCCATGGGTTTTACTGGTGAATCAATGTGGTAGAAGATGACGGTGTTTCCACAGTAACTACGAAGCCTCTGAACATCCAAATGGGTCGTATCTGATCTAATCCAATCCAACTTTATTTGAAAAGCACTTTAAAACTACCGCAGTGGACCAAAGTGCTGTACAGAAGAATAAATAAAACCAAAATAAAATACAAGAATAGATTAAAACACAGAGAACTGTACAAAAAAAAGAAAACTGTGCTGTACAGACAAATAAACAAAACCTAAATAAAAGAATAAAGTACAAGAATAGATTAAAAAACATAAAATGACGTAAAATTTAGAAAATAAAAAATAAGAACAATAAACCAATACAAATAAAACAATAGAATATAAATCATACATTCAAATATCTCATATGGTTTCAAAAGCCAAGGAAAAAAAGATGAGTTTTAAGACAGAGAGCAGGAGGCCTGTCTGATATGGAGGTGCAGATGGTTCCATAGTTCAGGAGCTGCTGCAGCAAAGGTACCGTCACCCCTGATGACCATGAAAAGATGACAACCTGCATTTTACACCAGTTATTTACATGTATTGATGGGATTAATGGATCAACAGGTACTAAACAGTTTAGGTCAGTAGATGACTTTGGTCAGTAGTGACTGTTTGGGGTTTATGGGTTAAACAGTGTAATGATACAAATGTTCCGGTATCATTTTCCATGTAGGTGGCTAGTATTCTTAGTTCATTCATGTGCTCATTTTATTTGCCTTGAGAGAGGGGATCATAAATCTCCACAAGAAAAGTCAAACTAGTCGAGGCTTTCCTCTAAAAATACTCTTGGTTTCCCTTGTCAGGGTGAGAGGGCTTCACGTGTGGTCTCACCTTAAAGAAAAGAGTTAATATCACAGCTGGAAGGTGGTGAACCCTGTGGTTAGTTCCCAAATAGAAAAAAAACTCAACTGCACATCCTCCAATAAAGAGGAAAAAGAGATCTGCTATCTTCCACTGTCTTTGATGGTTTCCTAGACACCAAAGATATGCTTTTGCTTTTTGATCGAGACACTACTATCATACTTTTATCTCTGAAACGGTAACCAGTTTGAGTATTTGCTTGCAGGCAAACCTCCCCTCTCTGTCCTCTGAGAATCCCCCCTCACACCAGTTTCTCTTCAAATCCAGTCCAGCATCATAAGTGGTGGTCAAACCACAATGTTTTCTCAGAGTGGTTGGTTACACCGTTCTCCTCCCGTGGTCGCTGGACTATGGAAGGGGAAGAAGCTTGTTCAACATGTTTCCCTTTTTTTTTTTAAGAAAAAAGAAATGTCTACTCCCTCCCTCTCTGTCCAATACCACCCAAGTGTTGGGGAACCTCCTATGCCAAGTGGGGAATGGGAAGTTGTGTGTAAAATGAATCTTGTGACATCACATGATTTACACTGCTTCAAATGCAGACTGCCGATGTACACCGGGTGCCCCAAAAAGTTCTACGCCTCAGACTGCGGTAGTCCATAATCTGGGACGCATTAGAAACATCAAACCACAGAAGCAGAGTTTTGTTCCATGACATTTTAAGAAAGCATAAGCATTTATAACACTTCACATTTCTTCTTGTTGCTGCTCTACTTGGGTTCTTCACAATGTGTGAGTGATAGTGAGTGAATAAATTATTTTTTAAAGACCAGTATCACCAACTATACTGTCATTTAAAGACAGATTGTTAATTATATTTTAATAATGGGTGACGCTTTAGAGCCATGTTAACAGTTAACATTTTTCCTTGCAATTCACATTCGTATTTTTATCTTTTCTCTAAAAGCACATTTGGTCAGACAGGTGGTCAAAGGTGATGTCAAGTACACTTCCATCCAGGTCCTAAACATATACTGCACCAATTAAACAGAATATATTTTGGGATGGACTGAGATTTTTTTTTTTTATGTGTAATGTGATTTATTCCTTTTATAACTGTAACTCTTATAATGAGTGCATGCTCATCATCAGCCCTGTCTCTCAAAAATGACAATGTACAAACAAGCTGTAAATGTCACATTGCTGGCATTTCAACAAATTCATTAAATATTGTTGAATAAGTTTTTAGTGGAAGAGGCAAAAATGTAAATTTTTCACAGTCAGTATATTTCATCACAGCGGAGAAATCCGTAACTTGATTTATTAGTTTTGACAACCCCATTATAGAACTGTTTAAGCACTGGTAGCAGTTTATAGGCATGGTGTGATGTTAAAATATGACTTACAGTGTAATGATTAACATCTAAATCAAAACCACCTTTTCTCAACCCTCACCCTTTGTAGTGTAAACCTAAACATCTGTGCGACTTGGTAGATCTTCTATCCAGTGCACTTAACTCCTGCACTACTGAATGAATGAATGAATGAATCTTTTTTTTAACATGTAAATAAAGCAATGTGGAGCATTCACATCAAAACTAGACTACATTTTCAAAAAGCATCATGTCATCCCATATTACAAATTATCCAGCTTCCACATCTATATCTAACAATAGTTCTTAGTTTTAGTAAGTGCTAATATCATTAATATCTATAATTCATCATCAAAAATAATCATTCATGACTGACTCTATGGGACATGATTATTCAAAATCAAACAAAACCAAGATACTGATTACACTTGTGTAAAAATGATAGGTGAAATTATTTGTTACAAGATGCATCTGGATTTATAGGAACACTAGCGCGCTGACCTGTGGGGATCCACGGGTTCTGGATGTGGTCGTTTTTATGCTGTCATGTATTCATGCATGTTGCATTTGTCCAACAGTCACTGCTAAAGCATTCTGGGTATAGCAACGTGATTGTAAGGGTATTGTGTTCCAAAATGACTAATATCTCCCAAAATATTGTTCCTATCAACTTGCTGTTTTCACTAGTCTTTTCCTTGACCAAAAATACACAAATATGCCAAACTGCACCAGTTAGCTCTTTCTGGGTTTTGTGTGAATCCCCAGACACACACGCGCACGCACGCACGCATGCACGCACGCACGCACGCACGCACGCACGCACGCACGCACGCACACACACACACACACACGCACACACACACACACACACACACACACACACCGAGGCCACTTGGCTTTTATAATATAGATAATTTCTGAGAGACTGGGTTGACTGGGTTTCAGTATCTTCTCCTGCCGGTCGGGCCAATAGATGCAACCCCCCTCTCCATTCAAAACATCAGACTTGCAATGTGTAACCTTAATTCCATAGCACACCTCAGTGATACAGGCTATGGAGCGATACTGACATTAAGGTACCCCCTCCTCCCCAGTCCCAATCTGTCACCATGGTTATTACAGTCTTGGCCACAATGGGACTGACCTTCACCAAAACTCAATGGATCTGTATGACACACACCAATCCATCCACAGAATCACCAAGCTTTACCATCAGCAGACTCATGGAGCGTTACACTCCACCATTAACCGAGAAATGCAACCTTTGTGCACATTTTACACTAATATGCAATTTGCATGTGTACACATAGACAAATAATTAAACAGAAATACAATTTTACATGAACCCATAAAGACCCAGTGCTGCTTTTCACTAATGAATTTTTCTGGATTTGCAATCTTTCTTTAGTGATTTATCACCATCTATTCTAATATTATGCTCTATTATTGCATTTTTAGTTGAAAATTTTGTATTTTCCCAAGTTTAATGTACTGATTATTTTGATGTTCATAAAAGCTCAGATTAAAGTTGAGGGTTATTCTACATAAAACAAAGAAAACTGATGAAATAGATAAATTTTTCTGCAAAATATAGCACTAGCTGAACATAAAATAATCGTCTCCATCCAGTGTCATTGATCAAACTCCGTGGGTTTTACTGGTGAATCAACGTTTTAGAAGATGACGGTGTTTCCATGGTAACTACGGAGCCTCTGAGCATCCAAATGGGTCATATCTGATGACCATGAAAACATGACAAACTGCATTTTGCACCGATTATTTACATGTTATTAAACATTATATATCAGTGGATGATTTTGTTTGTTGGTGGATGTTTGGGTGTTTATGGGTTAATAATGCACCAGCTTGAAAATATGGCTGTGTTAGATCGGACTAATAGTACAATTCTAACATAAAACTGCCAAAACATATGATCTAACCCATAAGGATCAAGTATCTGCTGAAATTTCGGACTTAATCCTTGACTCTTTAACGTAATGTAATGCAAAAAAACAACATACATTAACACGCTTAAGATCTAATTTGTCACTTTATTAACACTCTACCTGTTCCAACCATCAGCTCCCCTGTCACTAAGAAAAGGTCCTTTCTATTTATTACCATTTTATGGCCTGTGACCTCCAGACCATACTTTACAATACAGCGGTGGTTTCTCTTATTTGGACGACGGAAGTCAATTAATTCATAAATACTTTAGCACATTTACAGTAAGGCGAGGGGAAGATGGCTATTGATTGATCCCACTAACACAGCAGCGCTC
>JAPTYQ010000019.1:14782529-14792920 GCA_029814465.1 Ostorhinchus cyanosoma
TGACGGTGTTTCCATGGTAACTACCAAATGGTTCATATCTGATAACCATGAAAAGATGACGAACTGCATTTTACAACAGTTATTTACATGTATTGATAGGATTCGTGGCTCAACAGGTATTGGACAGTTTAGATCAGTAGATGCTTATGGTTACTGGTGTACAGTTGCGGAAATAATTATTAGACCAGTTTTCTTCAATTTCTTGTTCATTTTTATGCCTGGTACAACTAAAGGTACATTTGTTTGGACAAATATAATGATAACAACAAAAATAATTCATAAGAGTTTAATTTCAGAGCTGATATCTAGATATTTTCCATGTTAATAACCCAATTCACTTCATTTCTGCAATGACATACTGCCAAAAAACAGTGCTTTTATTCATTCCATGTTTCTTTTCTGTCTGTTTTAGTCACATGATACACACAGGAGTTAGTACTTGAGTGCGTAACTGTTGTTTTTGGTTACTTTTGATGGTATAATGTTTTTTATTTTCCGTGACTGTATATTCTGGCCTTTATAGGTTACCAAAGAAAAAGTCAAATAACCATCCCCATTTTTTCCCCTCAGTGCCTTATACCAGACAGATTCACGCTCCAAAGACCAACAAGCCAAAGTCACTGAGAGAAATTCTTTCACTTCCAACAGATTTTTTTTCTTTCAAGCTTGTTCGCTGTAATGGTGAGCTGATGTTTGAGGCAAAGAGAATTAGAAGACGTAATGTTTGGATAGATGAGGGGTTGGCTGACGGAGGCCCAGCCAGTTGTGGAGACTTCCTATGATGAAAAGGTCAGTGGCACCTGTAAATCTGAGCAGCTGGAAGAAGTATGGGAAGGAGGGAAGGAAGAGGAAGGGGTTTCACTGCTCAGCCAGCTCCTTCGATGCTCCCGCTGAGAAGGAAACACACAAACACACACACTTGTTTTTATAGTTAATGGGAATAATCCAGCATTTCCTTCACTTTTTTATTTTCCATCTTAGTCTGGTACTGTTTTTGAGTCTAATACTTATTCTGTGGTGTGGATAAGTAGTTTTAAATTGTAGATAAAACAAATTAACAAGAGAAACACTTTATTTTCCCGTTGCACGTAGACACAATATTGAAGTAACTACGCTGAAACTGTGATAAAACTGTTGATATATTTCACTCGACACCTCATACAACACCAGCACAACACTCATGCAAGTGCAGGTGCAGATACAGCACATGTGTGTTAATCCAGCTGTGTGTGTGTGTGTCTGTGTGCGTGTGTGTGTGTGTGTATTTGTGTGTGTGTAGGTCACTGCCAGTATGAATTTACTACCCACCCCTCCAGGGCAGCTGGGTGGCGGTGTGGGGCAAAAACGACTGGTCAAGGCTGCTTCCTCCTCTTGTAACCCAAAAGGATACAACCTGCTGACAGATACCTGGTCTGAGCTGACAGAACACTTCCCCCTCCAAAATATGTTCTCATTACATTTAGCTGACACTGAATCCAGAGTGACTTAGCGCAGAGAAAACTACAGTTATGGTCACGCTACGACTCCTCTTCCTGTCTAATACAGTGGGTTCCGTCAGTTTGGAAATAACAAAAAGTGATCATGTAATAAACTGTAGAATTTATGTACGCTTGTTGTCCTTTAAACACATTTTCATCATTCTTATGCTTTCTTAAATCAAATGAATATTATTTTGAAGAAAAAACAAAACGCATTCTCTTTTTTTTTATTGACCCTTAAATTGCAGAAAGAATCACTGATGCAACTGAAATGTTGAATAATTAAAAACATTTTGCTTATTTAGGAGGAGAGTTTATCCCTGGATGTAGAATAAATATCTCTGCAGTTGTCCAACAGGAGCTGGCAGCCTATTGTATTTCTAGCTGCTATATTTATTCCCTGGATTGTCTTCCAAATACAGACCCGGTGGTGGCCTGGAGTTAAACCGCATTCTGAAGATGCACCCGAGGACAATAGAACCTTTACACCGTCGTCAGGTATCGGTTGCGAGGAAGCAATCCCCCCTGACCTTTTTCATTTTATGACACAAAGCCAACCAAGTATCCTGAAGTTGTCGCTTATGATTATCTTTAGCGTTTGTCATGCTGTCCCACTCCTGTGTTTTATTTTTCGGTGGTTCAGACTGCAAGCTCTAGGTAATGCAATCCCCCCTCTGCGCGCTCCAGTGTCAGCATGCCTTATGTCTGTCCAGAAAGCTCCAGTCGCTGTCACAGGAGCGCATTGTTATTTTTGAAGTAGCATGTGTTTGTCTAACCAAGGATCAGGTTTCCTGGTCTTCCACTGCGACTCCACTTGTTCTAGTCTGCAAAGGAGCCATGACGGATGGCAACTCTAGCAGCCGGCCTGTGAACCCCCTTCACAACCCTCTCCACACATTCCCGTTCTTATTTATGAGGGCCAAGACGACCGAGAGAGGCAGGCGCGTAGAGTTGGAAGCCGTGGTTAAGTGGTCAGATTTCAGATACTTGGATAGGGACTAATTTAAGTTGGAGCAGGTGTCCAGGTTAAATATTTTTTGGCACTCATCTACCTGCTCTTTATCTACCACAATAATCTGTTTTCATATGTAGGCTAAAGAAGCGTCAAGCTTTAACTGCAGCAACTTCAATGAACTACAAAGACAAAGAGAAGAGTCAGCTCTTTTTCAATAATGCATGGAATTCTAATGCTAAAAATAATGTAATAACAATGGGATGCCGTCTGGTTTGTATGTTTGAAGAAGTACTTTGGCCCTTGAGAGGAAAATCTAGCAGAGACGGTCAAGATGGAATCTTCATTCTGTAAGTGAATGTGAATCTGCTGTGTTATGCTTCATTTGATAATTGATAGAGCAGGTTAATTGCCTTGATCAAAGGTCAGACGATTTAGTATTCTGAGTTTAGGCCGTAGGATTTGAATTGGACACGTCAAATGTTTATCAGATGAAAACCTAATGCAGCCATGGGACTCTCGCCAATTAAGAACATTAAGAATGTTTTATTCTAATCGACAGTGATATCGGTTGCAGACATCCGCATTAAGCCTGATGAATATTCATGAAACCACTTCTCTCAGTCGATCAAGCGCATATTAATTTCAGAAACGTGTGTCTGGAGTCCGGAGACGTGATCACATTTCCCTCAAGCATCAATCCTAATATGCAGATGAACACTCTTTTAAACCTAGCAAGAGCCACTGAGGTACATTTTATATTTCATTCATATGAATGACTGAGGAAAAAAAGGAAGGAAAAGGAAATGGCCAAAACAAACAAAAATACCCACAATGCCCCAGTGTGAACTCTCCGGAGGTTGTGCATAATTACCCTGCAGAGTACCTTACCTGCACACCTCTCGCTGCCTGTCAGCGCTGCATACGTACACACTTAGACACACACAGACCCACAGGCAAAAACACACACACACACACATACACACACACACACACACACACACACACACACACACACGCTCCAACACAGTCACATTACCCTCCCCTCTATTTTCTCCTTCATATACACACACACACACACACACACACACACACACACACACACACACACACACACACACACACACAGACACATAGAGCAGCGCATCAGCAAAGAGCAGTGCGGCTCTGTGGCCGACCACGGCGTCCACAGGGGAGAAATCTTCAGCTCATTTCTGACCTGGGCTGCCGAGGTGTTAATTGCCCTCCTGAGTTGGCAGAATTTTCAGGGTAAAAGGTGCTATCCTTGATGGATCAGCACTGTAGCCACCAGTGACTGATTCTTTCAACTTGGATGTGTACCTTGCATATCCTATATCTCATTAAAACAGCCTGGGGGGGGGGGGCGTGTGGAGATGGACATATTTGTTTTTGCAAATTAATACTTAAGCTACCCCTCCAACAATCAAACAGCTTATAAACAGCTACAGCCTGAACCCAGACAAAAAGAGCTTAATTGAAGCTTGTTTTATCAGTAGTTCAAATAAATCTGAGGCCAAGGAGTCAAAGACTTTTTCGAGAACCATTCTCACAAGATACCCATGGATAAACCTTAACAGCAAAGGTGTCAAAGTCCTTTTCTGTCACTGAGATAACACAGTTTGCAGTGGTGGAACAAATCAATACATTTTATAGGAATACAAACAACTCATAACATCATCAATATCACTGTGGGGACATGAATCCTTTTAGGTCACTCAACAAGACAATGAGGAGGCTCTTAAAGTTTTATTTCAGTCAGCATGCATATACTCAAATACTTAACAAACAGACCTGTATGTGCTGCTGAACAGGAGTGGCAATTGATTTTATTGATACCAAATACTACAACACGGCCTATCCAGGTTGTCAGTGTTGACACAGTAGTTTATTTTTGTTATCATTTAAAGTCAAATGCATGGACTGAATGTACTGCTTTAATCTTCTTTTACAGTTATCCCTGCCTGCATAGGACTCATGTTATTAGATCATTCAGAAGGTGACAGACATGGTGAGAAGCTTGGGTGAGAAGCTGTGACACCCATGTCAAATACATGGCATTTAAACCAATGTTGAAGAAATATATGCAAGATTATGTTTCTGCATATGGCCTGTGTTTGCAGCTTTAATTGAAATGATCATTTTAGAAACATTACAGCATTCAAGAGATGAAGCTGATGAAGACTGTTTCATCCACTTTGCTATTACTTCTTCTTGTTGCATATTTCCATCAGTGTGGGGTTCACCACATTTTTTTGCAATGCACACAAAAAAAATGTCATCATGTAAAACAAGAACATGATTCTGAATGATTATTGTCAACTTTAACTGATTCTAAATTTGTATCCAAACCCATGAACAGTGTTTTAACGTAATAAAGATAGCGGCATCTAGATATGATCATAAATCTAAATTGAAATTGATGGATAAATCTTTAAACATATGTATGGTTTCAAGTCAAATTCAGAAATACACATTATCATCAGTAGGCCTATCTCTTAGCAGTCCAGAGGAACAGAGTAGAGCTGAGGCTAAATGTCCATGTGCAAACCACAGTGTATTTTATTCATATTCACCTTAAAAAAAAAAAGAAAAAAAGCAGAAAAATATTTACAAGTGAGACAGCTAAAAAGGTTTAAAAGCTTCATCTTGGTTCAGTACAGGCAGTGCTTTTATAGGCTGGTCTATCCACTCACCTTTACTATACTGGAGAACAGATACATTTATTTCTCCCGCCATTAATTATTTAGAATGACCCATTTCCGAACAGTACCATGATTAATAACTACATTTCACAAACACATACAGAAATATCTATTTTATTAAGTGAACAGTGTGAAACTTAAAATATCAATAAGATATGGCGGGCCCTTCAATTAAACCACCCCACAATGGTCCCACCCTGAGACTTCTTAACCCTTTATTGGGCAAGTGACTATTTTTGGTAATTTCCTCATACATTAAATATGAGGCTAATCCTGTGCCTCATTGAGGTCCAGAAGCACATTGGTTTTTAGAATCACTAAACATTGATTCAGAGAGATTTTATGGACATTTTGAAGCTGTAAATAGTGAATATGAGTGATTTAGGTCAGTTTACGACCTTATAACAATTGTTTTATTGCATGTGTTTACTTTTTAGCAAGTGCTGTTTGAATGTTTTATGGTAAGAGGAGGTAAATGACGATGTCTAATAATAATAACACACTAAAGTGGAAATTTTGAATTTCACAGTATTTCAATGAATGCCCTTTAAAGGGTTAAGGTGCTCCGGGTCCCTGGGGACTCTTTTAGCCGTAACACCTGGGACCAGACAAGAGAGACAAAGATAAATTCAATTTCCACACAATTACACCATCTACCTTTAGTTTTATTTATATTTCCTTCATTTTCAGGTTTATATCGCTATTCCGAGTGGGACACAAAACAACAACTAACCATTTTGAAACCTCTAATATGCATGTATCCTTGTCTATTTGATTCCGTAATGGATTTCCTTCATTACACAAGTACATAAATGTGCAGCTCAAAATCCGATTCAGCTTGATTCTGGACAATGAATAAAAACCTCTTTATAAACATTCATTCACTGTGCTCTCATTACGAATGGATACATAAGAAACTGCTCATGGAATTTCATTTTTTTCGAGGAAATGCTGCACTCATTAGCATGTCGAGTAAAATTAGTTGACAGTTTAGTTTAGTGTGAATATTACCATGTAGTTTTACAGCAGACTAGACTGGAATGCTTTGACAGAGATGTTAATACCTTTGAAAATGTGTGTGTTGGTGATAAAATAATCCCTCCCTTATCATCATTAGTAAATATTAAAGATCCACTCGGTTAAAATGGGTTTGATAATTAATTTAAAAACCCTCTATAGCAGTGTTTTCAACAGCAGGTATTGCACTTTAAAACATCACACCATTGAGCATATATGTTTACATGTCACATCACAGAAAGTGTTACCATATTTTAGTGTGTGTTTATGTGTGTGTATGTGTGTGTGTGTGTGTGTGTGTGTGTATGTGTGTGTGTGTATGTGTGTGTGGGGTTTGATGGACTCATTCACCATCTGTCCATTTCCTAACAATTGAAAAGGAAACCACTGAGTCCATGAACAACTGTGACTGAGATACACACTAAGTGTTTCCCAACACATACTGGAAAGTAGTCTATTAATAGATGACACATTACACAATCTGACTGCCTTTGTTCGCTCATTGCAAACGCTCCACGGTTTAACTAAATCTAAAGTCACACTTTATTTATTAACTTTTTCTTACACTTTTTTTTCCCGACTACTGTCATTATATTGTGGGTTTTCTGTCAAAATTAGTTGTTTGGGAAATCTAAAATGACTTACTGGCCTGTTTTCCTATACGTGAATTTTAAAGTTAAGTTTATTTAATGACCCTAAAAATTCACATCTTTAGCCACTGGTGACATCTTTGTGTGGAATATTTTAGAGAAACAACAATCAGGTTAGACTGAATATTTCATTTATTAAGGCAGTGGATTGTCAGCAGATAGAGATCATGTTGTATTTAATTTATGTTAATAATTTATTTGCTTAAAATGCTTTACAAATAAAGTTGGATTGGATTGGATTAAAGCTCTATATTACAACAGGCTCAAAGAATTAAATTAGACAAATATCTCAGTCGATAGTTTTGATCCTAGTTGGCTAATAAAATAAAAATAAATGATTTTGCACAATGATCAGCTCTGTAAAAAGATTCAAATGACCATTTATCTGTATTGTATGTTTTTACATTTCAGAAATCATCCAAACCATGGTTAGCAGTGACATATGACTTACAGTTGTTTGTATCTGAAGCTGCTCTTCACCCGCTGCTAAGAATAAAGCCACACGCACTTTACACATGTACAACACATTTGGGCAAAGCAGCCACATACAAACAGATGTTGAAACACATGAATACAGACGAGTAAATACAAAACCCACATGCACACAAATGCTGACAGAGACAGATGCACAGATGTCTGCGCTCACATGCATAAGATTAACATAATAATTTGCATGACCTGTATTATATACAAGTCTTGCCCATAACATTCGATATTCAAGAAGAGACGCCAGCTTCGTCAAAACCAAACAGACATTTTAAGATCAATATAATTATTACTTCAATAAAAACACATCCTTTAAATTTTGAGCTTGAGTTTCACATGTTGTGAACTTACACCCAAACCAAAGAGAGACAACCCCTATTTTAGTTGAAAATAAGAATGAAATCCAGCTGTAAAATATCCCAAATGTTTGCAGAAAATCTTTCCCAGGACTGATGTCAAATATTAACCTTTCCTTTTTTTTCCCCCTCACTTTTCTTCCGTTGTTTCCCACATGCCAAAAGCCTTACGGTGAACCTTGCTCAAGCATTTTTTCACACTGGCTTTAACTTAGAGCTGATGTAATATTATTCAAAGAAATGTATAAAATGAATACAGCAAAATGCAAATACAGTTGCCACATATGCTAATACTTCTTCAGATCCCTAAAGTTTGTTAATACCATAAGGTTAACGGTGTAAAGATGATGTAAAGGGTTACAAGAAGTACCTTCTATAAGCATCATAACTACTACCGGTACTCCCCAGCAGATATTAACAACATTTCAGTTATTTTCTATGTGGTAAAATTATCATTTAATACCAGTGTTGCCGCATGCCGTTGTACGCTGTACATTTTGAATGACTGAAAGACGATATATTCACTCAACATTCACACTTTCATACAACATTTATTCAACACTCAGTCTGGCCTTGAGGATACTTTTTGTCTGATCTGATTGATTTCAGTAAGAAATGAATCCATCAGTGCACCCAAGCTTAGCAAAACATGAAAAATTGACAGACAAAATGTGTAGCCTGACAGGAAAATGAAGATTTAATTAGGTGTAATTGTCCAGTCAGTATCATTTAATCCACCGGCTGGAGTCAGTTGTTGTGAGTGATGCTTTTATTTGTTGTGTAAGGGTTTTCGCTATTCGCTGTTAACATGGCTTCACTTGTATACTGTTCATATATATATATATACGCTGCATTGAGGTACAGTAACAACGTGAGACAGATACAGAGAGCATACGTAAGTGGACGGCAGCTCAACACAAACACACACTCGAGCACACAGCATGAGGTCTGTGTGAACGGGAGCAGATATATAGCTGAAGGTCCATTCCCAGGCTCTGAGGGCTTTGAGGACCTCACTTACTGGTTTCCAGGCACTGTGTCTCCCCTGTCACTAGTAAAGACAGAAGGAAAAAAAAAAAAAGAAAAGAACAGTCCAGTAAAACACCTGTTCTACACATCGAGACAGCAGCGGCACTGCATGGGTCAGCTATTACCATCATGTTGCTGCCTGTTCCCATTACGTCGGGGTTAAAAAAAGAGTGACTTGAATGATCACATCTAACACACAATCTGCAACATCTTCCTTCACATAAAGGGCATCAACTTATGGGCATAATTGTTAATGTATTGTATTTGCCGCTCAGTCAGACAGCTCATGAACATTGATACATAGCTGGAAGTCATATGTTTAATACTGTTCCAAAATAAATAATGAATGTTAAATGTAGTGTGTTCAAATGACGTCGACAAAGATAACCCTTATTCACATCAAATCCCAGGAAAAACACGCAAAAACACAATGTAAATTTAATGTCTGAGATGTTCAATGCGCTTTTTAGCACTTTAAAATATAGGGAGTTCATAATAAAATCTCTATCTAATGCTGATAAAACTAAATAAAGGCTTTAACGAAGAAAAAAAAAACTGTATTATACATCTAAAAGAATTGAAAAGGAGCCTCATATTACTTGTCAGATTTAGATCTTGGGCGCCTTTTAGAGTCTCTGTTACCTGATAAACATCTCAGTGCAGTAAAGTATGTGTTAACAGGCTAATTATGGGTCGAGTGTTTAACTGACCTATGTATAGTATGGCATTCCTGCAATTTAGACTGCTTTACATACACTTGAGCACAACACGCTATTTGAGACTGAAACAGGGAGGTAAATTGGACAACTGAGGACATATCAGAGTTTCAGATTTGTATTATCAACACACATCTGGGTCATGTAAATGTAATTAAATTATTTTTATTTGGAGAACTGATGCAGAGGAGGAGTTTTATCCATTAAAGATCACACGGATCATCAAAAAAAAAAAAAAAGAACAGAAAAAGGGGGTTGTACGATCATAAAGAAGCTCATATAAATAAAGGAAGGAATTATTACTATATATATAATTTATTTTTTTTGATAAAACAAAAATATGACCGCAAAACACTAAAAGACTCAACAGTAAATTGTAGAGAATCCACTTGTCTGGCTCTGTCTGCTTGGGTCTGTTTTCCTACACAATACTGCCATCTACTGATAGACTGACAGTACTATTTACAACCACACACACTCAAGGCAAAAGCAGTATTCATAATATGGAACACCTGACAGCATTATGCAAAGGTCAAAGGTCAGACAGCAAAGTTAGATTTCTGTCAATATTATATTTTCACTATAGCCGAATGTTTACCTTTTTTCTTTTATTTTTTTATACAGAATTTAGATAAAAAAACAATACAAAAGTGAAATCCTTGAGTAGCTTTACATCAATTTTGTTTAAGCTACAAAAGATACAGAATCCGTATTTATTTTGCCAATTCTAACATCAATTATTCCCTTCTGGTAAAATCCAGTATGAAAGTTTGAGAGTTACTGTGAAAACAAATACCAACATTCACTTTAGTTTTAAGACTATGTTAAAGAAGAACCAATGATTCACTGTTTCAAGGAAAAAAAACACAACTTTATTTTAAATGATTATCTTGTCAATATTTTCTAAAAAAGATACACTTACTTTTATCACTTCACTATATAAATATGTGTACTGTGTTTATAGTTCTGTGCATTTAGCATAGT
>JAPTYQ010000019.1:14807398-14833539 GCA_029814465.1 Ostorhinchus cyanosoma
AGCAATGGTTACTTGTGCTTTTGTTTTTCTAAAATATAATTTTGCACAATAAAAAGCCACTACAACCCTGCTTTTACATTCAGCTATTTTTACACCATGTCACTACTCTCCAGCTGGACAGTTTCTTTGTATATTTATTTATTTGTTTGTCTATTGTTAAGTATTATCTGAAAAGGAGATGTGTGAAAGTAAATATTTCACACCTTTTCTAAGAGTATCCTTTATGTGTATTTTCACTGGAACAATAAAACAGAGCGGAATCTTTGTACTCGCTGAAGCTTACTTTTGCATGATGGCAGGATTTATTTAGCCACAGTCAAACTCTACATGCACACAAGAGTACATAGGTGGCTGATACACACCTTTGGGCATATTTCTGGCACTTTGTCTGTACAACTTGCGAAGAATGGCGAGGTAAAAGTGCGAGTGTTAGCAGGAAAGAGAAAGGGAAAAAAAGCTCCCTCACTGTCAAAATAATTCAGTGAAGTGTAGAATTTAGCAAGCACTATTTTTAAAATGAGAACAACCTCACAGCCTGTACTTTAAGAGAAGGTCAAGCGAGGCAAGATGGAGAGATGCCATGAAGGAGGTTCTGGCAGATGTGGAGTTGCCGTTTTGTTTCTTTTTTTTTTTTTTCTGCTTCTGTTTCCTTTTCCTCACTTCCCCCTGTTCATTTCAACTGGTGTCTTTATTCACTCTTTTCTTTTTTCCTATCTCCCTCAGTTGTGCATGTGAGTTTATGTCACTACTAAAACAGATAATGTACTGTCCTTGTCCTTTTCCGCAAAATTGTATAGTCTTGATGACTAAATGATAATGTTTTTTAGAAAGCTGGCCACCGCAGCTCTTTAATAAATTAGTTTCTTTTTAGGCCAAAATGGATGTACAAATGGGATGTGTGCTATTTTCTCACTGGCATTCTGAGTCAATATTGTTTTAGTGGTTATTACTGTATGCCAGTCGCAGGACTCTGGTAAAAGTGAGCAAATAATGGTTTTACAATTATTCACTGTGCTGAGACCTTGAGACAAATGAGTTATTCTGTGTTTTGTTAGCGGTGTCAGCGCATACATTTCCAAAACGCTGAGAGATTACCCACAGATTTAGAGCTTTTGCAGTCAACTTCTCAGACTAACAAAGCACGCTGCCAACATCTTTTCTCTTACAATAACAAATTGTTTGAAATGTTGCAGTGTTTTGTATAAGAAGTTAATGAATAGAAAAATGTAAATACATGAGTAATAAATTAAATGCTATTGTAATGAACTGCATGTGTTATACCAGTGGTTCAGGCTATATAGTACGCATCATATATCCTATTTTGTTTTACAGTTGTAAAACCAAAAATGTGATTATTTTATAGCGGTGGCGGTGAAATAAATACAACATAAAATTCCTACTCTGTTTCAAATCATTAAGTTAACTAACCTTTTCCAAACAATTGAACAGTTTCATTAAATACTTGTCCAATTTCTATGTCATTATTTTGCACACACCTCATAAACCACATGCAATCGCATGTCCTTTTCCTAGTAATTCACTGCATGTCCTTGCCATGATGAATGCACAAAGAGAGAGAACAAGAGAACATCAGATATCAGTGCGGCTCCATCCTCCCTACACCAGATCCAGCCAGATCTACTGATAGACGTGAGGCTGACGGAGGGAGTATATGCCCCAGACAGGATATTAGAATGGACGTTTCCTTCTTCCGTACGCCACAGGCAGGGCCCTCTCCCACTTGTCTAGAAAGACATAAAGTAGAAAAAAAAGATAAAGACGTGAGCGGAGCTGACATTCTGCTGGAGCCATGGTCTCCTTCGCTGTTTGCATCTTGAGCCAGTTTCTGATTTGATCCTGAGAGGATGATTGCAGACTCTCTCTCTTTTTTTAAACAGATGGCAAGGAAAGATGCAGATCTCTGTCGGAGGTTGTAGGAAGTTACTTGATGGTGAATAACAACATTTGGCCTTGTTTTAATTTAACCTTTATTTAACCACATTGCCCCAGTGAGATAAAGAATCTTTTTTATTACAGTAGCAGAGTCAAGAGAACCATATCATTGTTATTAGTCTCTGTGAAAACATAAGACGGGACAAAATATAAAATAAATTTATTGAAAAAGTCATGTTAGAGGAAAAAGGAAAGGTGTAATTTCTAATAAAACACATCAGGCTAAGGGTTAAGTTATTTCAGTTGAAGCAAAAAACAGGTTTCTTTCTGATTTTTGTAGGAAGCTGAGGTTTTTGTGTGTTTTTTTCAGGCATAAATGTGACACATTATGTGTCAAACACAACAGTGAAACAATTTGGAATCACAGTTTTTTTGCTATTTTTGTCAGTGTGTGTTTTGATGATGAGTTCAATTCCATTTTATTTATACAGTTAATAATAAAACAATTATCTTAAACTACTTCACGAATTCAGGTTGAGTCTTTAAAAGACACGTTTGACATTCTGACCCAAGCTCAGGATTAGATATGCACAAATGGAGATATAGCAGAAAATGTTCACCTTTTAGTTATGACATTATAGGGCTTCTTCTTCACATGCTTTAAACATCCTCCTTATGTGGAGGGATTTGTACCCATTCCTCATAACTCTAGTAATTAAAGATTTCTTTTGACTATGCAAGATCTGGCCATGAGAACAAGATCATGATTTGCACAAAAACATGACAACTTATCTAAAAATAAATGTAACAGTTTCAGCTATGTTAGAAAAATAACAGCAAATTAGAAATTAAAATGTTTCAAAACCTTGTCCTGATTTTCAGATCTTCATAATTTTCTGCAAACATTCTCCTAGGAAATGTAAAAACTAGTTTAATAAGATTAACTTTGTATGACCATCAAACCAGACTTTAATTGGTGGCAAATTAAAACTGTGTTTGTGCATGCCAGAGCATTCATGCATCTTTTGGATGGGCATTCCATATGTGTGAGCATGTGTGCATGCATGCATGCGTATTCCATCACACATGACCTACTGTACCTACATCAGCTCTGCATTTTCTCAGTTTAAATACTTTACATTGATGTGTGAAAACATAGTTTATCATTAATTTACTACGCAAATAAGTGGCACTCATCTGGATCTACACCTTTACTATTTAAGATTTCCTAATGAATCAGACTGATTAAAACCCCTGCTAAGAGTGATTTATCTATTACAGCTTTATTTTAACGTGACCTCATTAGCATGTAAAAGTGGATCCATATGTGCTTGTCATGCCCGTGCATGTGAACTGACACATAATTTACATAGTTAACAAGCAGCAGAGTGTGAATAAAACATGTGAACCGTAACAAGACGGGCAACATCCTGCAACATATGTCCTCATGGGATGTCGGCCCGGTCCATTCTACTCCATCCTACGTAAAGCTGAATGAGATGTATGGATAGATGTTTATATACATAAATATTCTGGAAAAATAAGTCTTAATGCCTCGTTTTTCAGCCCTGCATGGTATAAATCTGGGCTCGTACATGTGATGAGACCACTTCAGAAGCGTGTGCAATTACGATGTGATTCAGCACAGACTAAGGAGCTTGCGTTAGTTTGTTAGACAACAGTGTAAATTTATGATATAATGTAATTGCACCTGGCCCCCTCATTCTTTGTCTCTCCCTTGCTCTGTCTTATCCCTTACCCTCAAATATGATGTACTACATGGGTAATTGTCTAATATACTGGGAGTTTAATGAGAAAATGTTCTGACAAAGGCAATCACCAGTTTCAGGCCATTTGCTTTCAGCCCAGATTATTTCAGTGAGCGAGTGCACAAAATTGGATCATTATAGAGTGGGTTTTATAATATGAGTATGACCGAAACCATTACAGCGAGTGGTCATAATGCTTTCTTACTTAACTGTTTCAATGCATTTTACATTGATCAGTTCATGTGAGTCTGAGTCCTTTCTACAGGTCAAGGAAAGACACCGCCAACACGCATAAAAGACTGTTTGAATGGACAAGGACAAAAAAAGAAAAAAAAAGGAAGCAGTTTTATATTGCGGAAAAATGCACGTAAACTTTTTTTATGAATACTTCTCCGTGTTTGTATGGTCTGATAACTAAATAGAGATCAAGATGTTTTTAATAAAGGTCAGCTTTTATTTGGAGAGAGAGAAATAGTGCAGCTTTTCAAACAGACTATTTAAGAGTGAAGTGAGAAAAAGAAGAGGGAGTGAGATATAGGCGCAACGAAGAAAAATGAGGATGACAGTTTTACAAATGGGATGATATTTGCTTTGAGCTGATAATGGTGATGACAGTGATGAATATCAAATGGCTGGCATTTGTCTGTGGCTGGCTGCGGTTGTACTGGGCAGCGCCATGGTGTGAATGCGCATGAAATGATGGAAAATCAATTATAAGGCACAATTTTTGATCCAGACTGCACCTTTTTTTTTTTTTTAACCAAATGACATAGAGGTGGTGTCTCCTTACTACTACCCCCTTTTGAGTCATCTAAAATCAGCTAAACCTGAGGCCTGCTTCCCCAACTATGAGGTTTGTGCGGTCGGTACAGTATGGATCCTATTTCCTATAGGCTATACCTCTGACATATAGGCCATACAGAGCAGACAAAGACAGTCTATCCAGTGCCAGCAGGAGTGTACATAGACTCCAAACCCTGTCGATCTTTCCGAGCAGAGACGTGCTGGAAATTTTCCCAGAGTTACGGTAGACTGAAACTGCTTGTGATGACTTCACTCGGAGAAAACCTAATTGGGGAACTGTCATAGCCTTAGGTTTAAAACCACCTTAAATAAGACTTTGACTTTGAATCGTGCGGGAATTATAGCTTTGAGTAAAACAGCTGTTGGGATTTCGCTCATTAATAGTGTCAGAGGACGCATTAAAAATGGGGTGGGGGTGGGGTTGGGGAGGGTCTGTGGACAGAGGTAAGTACTTGGTCTGTGAATGGGTAATCACATCTGCAATCCTGGACCCCACCACCTAATACTCACAGCAGGGTCCAAGGCAAACACAGCTGTGAAATGTCCTGAGTGACTGCACAAATAATAAATCTGTATGGGTGCAGTGGGCGGCTGCTGAGCTTGTTCCACTCTCAACCCTCTATCTGTCTGTCTGTCTGTACATCTGTCTCTCCATCTTTCCCAGAGGGACAGTAGCAACGAGAGAATGCAATGACTGTGTACCAATGAAATACGGCAGCGAAATCAAGATGGATGACAAAAAGAATGATAACATACATGCTTTAGAGGTATTGTAGATTTGGCTTCATCCATCCATCCACATTTACTCTCAATTTGGACAAGCTGTTGGATTCAGAGCACCCTGCTGCTTAGAAGTGTGTGAAATGTTATGAGACAGAATTCATTCATGTGAGAGAATACAATGTCATCTTTTTAAATCTGTGTTTTGTATTTGGTATATGTTTTGGCAGAACTAGATTATTAAGCCAAGTCCTATCAGATGTTCTTTACTCAAAACTTGGAAATGCGGATTTAAAATTCAATGATATATTTTTACCAAATGTGTTTAAACTTTTTTATCAAGCAAGTGACTATTTTTTGGTCATTTCCGCATACATTACAACACAGTGACAGTAACAGTAACAGTTCCAGTGAGGACAGTGAGTCAATGATCTCAGGTTCAATGTGGTCTCCAGGGTCTGGAAGGTCCACCTCTGCAGGAACAGTGAGTGGACCTGCTTTGTTTGGTACCAGGAAGTAATGGTACTAATGTAAGGAAGGATGTTCAAAGGGTTAATGTGCATGTGGACAGGGGTCTGGATCTGCACTTGTTCTAAAATACATCTTTCTTTTCACCTTACATGTGTTGTTCTTGTATTTTTTATTTATTTATTTATTTATTTTTTGCCACTTACAGGAAAGGATGCAAATGTGGTAACTGAAGTGACCCTGATTTTCTACTTAACAATAAACATTTTTTGAAAAACTTCACAAAAGAAATAGTCTTATGTCCTCCAATAACACACTCAGGTTGGAATTTGGAATTTCAGAGTATTTCAGAGTATGTACGAGTGCCCTATAAAAGGTTAAGAAGCAGCAGTTTGCGTATAAATAAATGTCTATAAAATGAAGTTATTTTTTAGTACTTAGCACTTACACATTTTTGGCTAGTGCAATTTTTACACTTTCAAACTGTCTTTATTCTTGAAAATAATCTGCTTGCCAACACATTTCAGCCCAAACTTCCGACTGCATGGGCAAGTGTTTGCCTAATGCATGCTGCCATTTCTTTGTACCCGAAGTGTGGAGATCTCCTGGAGGGTGTCCGACACAGGTGCAGGAACACTGACTTTGTCATCACTTTTACTCTTGTTCTTCTTGTCAAGAGGTGTTGAGCACTCTCCGTCTGTGTCCCTGGGAGTGAGAGTCGTGGAGTGAGCCAGGGAGATTTTCCCAGAGCAGACATCACATACACCTAAAACACCGCACGTCAGCGCTGTCCATGTCAATCACGTCACATACAAACTGCGGTTTCCTGGCCAAGAAGAGATCCGATTTGGTCTCATTCTGGTGTGATTATGCTGCATTACAGCTTTGGAACAGGCAGATATAGCCAATTCTTATGTGATGAGATGCTGCGGCTCCATCTGAGGCTGGTGTTGAAAATAGCTTGCACTAACAGTGGGAGTGGAGACCACACCGGTGACAACAGTTGTCTATGTTGACTTTCATTGTTGTAGGATAGGAACGGGAAGTCTGTTGTGCAGCTTCTTTTCTGTGTTTTGCAGGCATTATATCCCATCATGTTGTTAGTTTTTACAGCTAAGACGGAATTTTTTCATCCACACAAAGGTTCAAGGTGTTCACAGCTAGATGTTTTCCCTCAGTTTTGACCCGGTTAGCTAATCTTTAAATCTGTTGATATCGGCAAAAGAAGACAGAGAATGTCAGGAAGTAATAAATGCCAGGGACTTATTATTCGTGCATTTATTTCAGATTTGCGATACTCGATTTCATAACGAGTTAAGTTTGTATGTTTGAGCATTCGCAGCACCATGAGACTGCATCTTTTCTAATGACATAAGGACCATTTAGAGATACAAAACTGGAGATTAGTTTGAAATGAGATAATCGAAGTGGAAGCCAATAAATCATTAAACACTTTCATATCAGCCTGTGATGTTTTATTTGGAAAATATTATTTTTGTGAAGCTTCTGCTGGAAGATTAAATGACATTAAAATTGAGTGATATACAGTACTAGTGAGTAGTTCCTGCTTTGATAGTGTTGAATGAGTCATGTAAATGAAATTGAAACTAAATGTACACTTGAGGTTAATAGTTTTCTTCGGTCTACAAACATAAGGTCACTGGAGCTGGAACCATTTTGTCAGTCATGGCTACTATCAACATTTTGCTGTGCCTTTAAATGTACTTTTATACTTGGTTATGAGGACGTGTGTGTAGGGGGCACCGTTGTGTTGATTGAGTCACATCCAGCAGTGCTGCTGTGGGTGCAAAACAGCCTCCGGTATTAGCATGTATAAACAGGCTTATAAATGGAGCACTATTTGGCTGTTCATTTTCATCCTCTTAACAGTAAACAAGGCGGAACAGGCCCTGACACCCTCAAATAAATGGAGACCAACGCACGCAAATTCAGCTGCAGCGGGAAACCGAGGAGGGTTGTTTGAGTTAAGGTCAATCCTGTTTAGACTGCGTTGGTCCTAGGCTGACTTTTTTGCGTTTTGTTTGTTGAGCTTTTCTGTGAGGCAAATCATGTATTCATATATTCTGAAATCTGATGTTGTAATGAATGTGACTGTGTTGTAGGGCTGGTTTTTACGGTGAAGTATGTTTGTGTGTTTGGAGTGGGGAAGGGGGGGTACAAAGCATTAAGCACAGTAGATGTACTTAAATATAAATAGAGTCGCATTCTGGTGGAAACCCGTGGGAGAAAATATAAAGTACTGTATATTTAAATTTGTGGCTTCGTATGTGAATGGTTCTGTTAGTGTTGAGATTGTTTGTTCCTTCTACTATTATTAGGATAATTTTTTAACATGAAGAACTTTTAAAACTTGCTCAAGAAGCCGTTGGAACAAATGTACTGTGCCAGTTGACCTTACCATAAAATTACCATACCCTGTTTGTTATTGTGATTGAATTAGTATCATCTATTCATCAGTATACAATCCTAACTTCAACTAAAACATACAAAGAAATAACGTATATTTAGTTTTAAAATGAATCTAATGTAATACGAAAGCTGGTTGAGAGCCAGAGGGAGTTTCAGTACTGACTGAATGAGTTTGACGGGAATCACTGGTAGTGGTTTTAGCAAACAAACTCGCTACAAATCCATATGTAATGAGGCATTTTCCTGAAACTGGTGAAGACCAAACCGGAGTTTAAAGGTGAACGTGCCATGGAATATCACTTTGTTCATACTGGGTCAAAAACTGGATATGTATCCATTAAGATTCACTTGTAAAAATGCAGAAGTATCAACACAGCATTTAATTGTTACATCTTCTTGCAATGTAGTAGAATGTTTTTTAGCTCACACTACTACACGCAATAGTTCAAATTAAAATCCATTAGTGATTGTAATAAAAATAATTATAACCATGCAGCTAGAAAGCATCAGCAATTGCACTTGCTTCTATCATTATTATATTATTAAAACAAAATTGAGCCTTAATGGTTTAAAATCACTCTAAATGTCCTCTTTCATTGCGAGTAGAAACATCCTGTGCAGTGGTGAGAGACAAAGCAGGATTGTACAAGCCATTTGACAGATTTGTCTGACACTTAAGCGTAAGAAATTTACATTGTGTTTCTGTGGCCTGAGGTGCCCCAGTCTGAAATACGCCACATGCAAGGATAATGGTGACTGTCACGATGGTCGACAGGTGATGTATGAGATCTCCATTCATTAAATGCTATCAGACCTTTCTCGAGAACCCATAAAGATAAGTTCACCGAAGACAATGCAACATGTCATTATGATAGTTTCCATCTTGACTTTTTAGTTCACGGCTGAAACAAAGACAGGATTAACAGCAAGGATTGAAATGGTAAACCACCGTCAAATACATTTGTTTCTGTAATATGGCACAGTCTCTGAGCTCCCTGCGGCGAGCTGCTCCAAGTTATTTATGATGTCGAAATTAATCTCACTTAGCACGATGGGCTCTCGAAGAGGGGGCCTCCTTCTGAGTCCGCTACCGAGAGAGGGATGAGAGAGAGATTGAGGAGAGGAGAGAGAGCGTGGAGCTACTGAGGACTTATTCAAATCCTCCCTCATAGATTAGCAATCGCAGCTTGACAAGCCGCCCTGCAAGTTATTATTTATTAAATTTTTTGAAAATCGAAGCTGTTTCTCACTTACATGTCAGAGACGGGGGGTAATCCGTTTGGAATTTACGAGTGATGAGACAGGAGACAAACTCGCCGGCGTGTCACAGGGTACCCAGAATGCACCAAGTAAAAAATGCAAATGAGTTACACAGGCTTTAAAGCAGCTGTCTGTTTGATCGCCGCTCTCTGGCATTGTTTGCGTATGATGGATAGAGGCTTTCATTTCAGGGGCCCATTAGGAGTACAAATATTGTGATTTATGATTAGACATGATCTTTGATTGTGAAATCAATGTGTGGCTCTTTTAAATATATGGCCTGGTGTTGTTTGGAAATATGTATGTGGATGTAAATGTTCTAAATGTATGTTAAAATCCACTATTAATATTGATTAGTATATGTGTGTCCAAGAATGATCAAGGTTAACCTTGGATAGTGCCAGTAAAAGTCTGAATAAATGTAAACATTCATATAATGCATTTTTATACAAAAGAAGGAATTCAAGACCAAGCCCAGCGTCACACTGAACTCACTCTGTGTAGGCTTTTCTCTCTTGACTAAGACTTAATCTATTAAGATAATCTTTCTGCTCAAGCAAACACAATGTGGCAAGGACTGTCTGAAGTAATAAACACAGCTCCTTTGTTGCTGCTTCCTCACTGGGACAGTGTCTTAAACAGATAAACAAAGCGTGCAAGTAAATACCAGTCACCACTGGCACCAAATGCTGGTTGTAATAGAATAAGTGGGTTCAGTTTTCTGAGCAAAAGAAACAAAAATGTGAAGTCACAGTGAACCCTACTTCAAATGTGTTTATTAACTTGTAATAAGTGAGTTAAAATCACCAAATACCAAAAAGTACACAATGCAAAAGTTACTTCATTTGCAAAACCAGGGACATGCTTGAAATTATTCTTCTATGACTTCCTATTTTCCAGTTAAATTATCATGGGAACAGAGAAACACACTCTTTTCTTCTTCTGTTTTATGTGTAAACTTCAATTTATCTAAGCTTCCTTAAAAAAGGTAGATGTAATTCTTGTCATAGCCGTTCTCATCTCAAAGGGTCTGAATGAAACAAACAGCTCATTATAAGTGGGACCCTCACAGAATATGCTGGCATCATTTAGAGACTTAGCTCTGTGACATTTATAAATATTTGACAACAAATGAGCGGGCTCCGTGGGATGCCACTCCAAGCACCACAGAGAAGTCTGCTAATAAAGCAAAGGCCATCAGCCGTCCCTCTGTTGAAGACTGCACTCAATACCCAGTGGCTGAGATAGCGGTTAAATCACGCACACTCTGGTGGGTGCACACACTTGTGGGCGTCCTTATCTCACACACAAGACGTGGCCACGCACACATAGTGTCGCACACACACACACACACAATCATTATTCGGCATCAACAAGTAAGACTGTCTACAGTGAGATTAAGAGCATGAGCCAGTCCTGACAATCAATAGAGTAGAATAGAACAGAATGAATGAAAAAGCAATTAAATGTTGTGTAACTGAGCTCAAAAATAAATTCATATTAATACTAACATTACATCTGTACTGGATCTCCTGCCGTTTTCTGCTGCGTTTGAGACAAAAATCAAAAAATCAAGAATGTGGGTGATAGCCACGTTATGGATAGTCCGAGAATTCACACTTACTGAATGAATAATGCAATGCAGTGTGTGTGTACATCAATCTTCTTTCCAGGCAGCTGTTAACCTTCCAGGTTTGAATGAGAAACAGGTGGTGGGGCCAAGCACACACTCATGGCACAAGGAAACACCGAGATAGTTTAAGAACTGACATCTTTTCTAATCTGCTCTAAACAGTGTCTAATCAAGAGATTAAGTATTCTTTGTTTATTATATATTTCATTTAATTCCATGTTACACACCAGCAAAATTAAAATAAAAGAAATAAATCTAGTGCACATACCGTGGCTTTAACATGCAAAGACCTGGTTTCTCTCTTGTGAGTTGCCGTCTTCTCTGCTTCCAGTTACCCGGCAAGTATTTTGACATTGATTAAATAGTTGAAACAAGCTGATAGTTATACAACGCTATGCTCATATGTTGACACCTGTGTAAATATAAGAGCTGAATAAAAATTGCAGGAATATTTGCAGACATGGATAGCGTTTGATTTGAATATTCTAAAAGCAAACACTGAATTGCTAAGTGTAAATATGGATCACTGTCATACTGGAAAAAAAAAACAAAGCTCATGTGTTGATTTTAACGCCATCTACGGTACCTGTCAACTTATCTGAAATGCTGCACGTAGTTTGCCTCTTTCTTTTTTTTTTTTTTTTTTCTTGTTTTAGTTTTTTCACAGCCTAACATGTCTTACGACTCCTCCTTTGTTCTTTTTCTTTTCTCCTTCTCCTTCCTTCCATTCCTCCTTCCCCCTCTCTTTCCGTCCATCTGTATATGTTGCTCGCTCTATGTTGGCACGTGCATCACTGTTCCCCTGTTGGTTCTTGGCCAGCTCCCCCACTCTTCTGTTCTCGCTCTTGTTCACCCACCCCCACCTTCCTTCTCCTCGTCCTCCTCCTCTTCTTCATCCCATTTTGCATGTGTGCCAGGGTCCGGGGGGCTCGGCACAGTGTACAGCCCAGTGGCCTAAAAGTGAATACTTACGTAATTGCCAACTGTCTCTAATCATTAGGGGCAGCCCTTGAAAAAGACATGCTTCGCCGACAGCTGCGTCCCCTCGCCTTTGCCAGCCTTTCAGATCGCATTTGCTTTAAAGGGCTCGTCCGCATTATATTTAACCTCAGAGCACTGTGTGCACTGTAGGCAACGGGGTATAGATAGAGAATTTACTATTCATGCAGAGTTCAATCTAGCAAAGGGATGTGAAGAATGCATGAAAATGGTGTAGACTCTCCAAGGGTGTGATGTGCACTGACGTTTATTTATGTACAATATTAGGCTGAAAAGTCTTGCACACAACAAGCTCAAACACCGTACAATTATTTTATGTGTTGCCAAAGTACAACGCAGTGAAGGAGGTGCAATAAAATATGCATCATCTCCTTTTTCAGCTACCAAAAATGAATCTTTTCGTTCATTTTCCATCATGTGAGTCAAAGGAGCCATGAACTGTCAGACCTTTGACCTTTGCTGTGTGGTTTCACTACAGTACTAGATCTAGTGTTTCCATCTTTGTATGAACTTACATAAATGCACAATAGCGTGTGAAAAACTATTGCTGGGGTGTGCTCATTTGTTTATTTTAACTACTGAAAGTTCCCTGCCAGTTCTTGCTGAGAGTAAAATGTACATTTTATTTCCGTGCTTTCACAGAGACCTCCCACAGCATGGTTAGTGACAGCTGGGTCAGGTCCCCACATATCGGGGACACAGCTGCCCTGCAGACATGTGCTCAAACAGACACACACATACGCACACACTCCCATGCATGCACCAGGCGAACAGGAACAGGAAAGCAGAGCATCTGAAGAGCCTTGGAGCAGAAACATACAACCACATTTGTTGTCTGATGAATGCTGTGTATCTGCAAAAATGCTACAAATGCATGCTTATTTTCATCTGGATCCCCATGTGTTTTAGATAAATTCAACAATATGAGGTTTCAAAGGAAGTTTTCACATGTCCATGAGCGTCAGAGGGAAAGTAATGTTTTTTTTTAAGTAATTTGCTCAAAGCATGGCCTTCTTTGGATTTCAATGTGAATATTATCAGCATTAATATTGAAATTGTGTTTATGTATTAGCTGCTTAACACACTGAAGAAGGTTTTACAACAAAATACTACCATCTTACATATCATTTGTATTAATAATTTGATTTTCTGGGCTGTTCATGGACCAGATTCTATAAGCTTTTTATGTCCACCTATAATTAACTGAACAAGTACAGCTGCAAACAGCAAAGATTTTGTGTACACAATGATAGACATTTATGGTATTTATTTAGTATTTGCCCTGTGTCTGCACATCAGAAACATATGGAAATGATCACTTTGTCTGATAAATTTAACCAAAACAAAACAAAACAAAAAAATGTAGCAATAAACTGCAAATGCCTGATGTTGGGTTTTCATACAAATGCTTAGAGGATTCACTTGCTAAGTTGATTCTCTCTCATAACACAAAATGTAAAAGTATTTTTTATCAAATTTTATCTGGATGTAAGAAATTATGCAACACAGAAGTTGGTACATGGGTTTAAACTTGAAAATTCATGCATTCTGTTGCATCTTAAGCCATTTCCTTTTGCTTGCACTCAAGTATTTTGTTGTTGTTACCTGCTGATGAGAATCATACTTGGTTTGCAGAGACTGACGAATTTTTTTCAGGAAGAAATAGGTGCAAATAAGTGTGTCAGTCTGATGTCTTGTGTAAACGGTCTCCTAACAGGAGCTCAGAAGGCCATGAATCAACCATGAAGGATAATCAAATCAAATGCAAATGTGGTTTGTGTGAATATTTTTCTGTTGCTTATGTTTGATGCCCTGAGGGGCCCTGTTGGTTGTAAGAGGAGGGGCCGTACATAATGAGGGGTCACGCTTGAGGGGCCTTTTGTAAACATAGAGAGTGAGAGCCCTTTTTTAGGGACGAGATTGTGGAATTAGTCCAAGGCAAAGAGAGGTATGAGCAGGGAGCACCCTCATCCCTTTGCAATGCACACAATCACCCACCAACCACCTCCTATCACTTTTGTCTTTCTCATTCTTCATCCTTGTGCAAACTCCATTCATTCCTGAGACAGTGTGCATGAGTGTGCAGGGGGCCCATGGGAGGTCAGTGGGAGTTCCCATGCAGGCATTTGTGGTGAAAACAGCAGTTCGATACAGTTGGACACTATTGCAAATCTGGGAAAGATTGGCTCCCAGCCATCAGGTCCATGGCCATCTGTTTTGGCTTTTGACCAAAAAAGATTATTCATAAACAAATGTATTAGCGGTCTGAGAGGACGCTCCTTTTTTAACCCTTTAATTTAACATGGGGCTTAAATATCTAATCTGTAAACTCTACTGTTTAGTGTTAAATTAGCACAAGAAATTCACTGTAACATATGGTATATCTTTACGAAAAACCTCCAGTCAAACACTTTTAGAGCATCAATTTTTGCTTTGACTGTTTTTTTTTTATCTTTACCACTGTTGTATAATTTGTGCTATAAATATGTGTCCTTGCGTACAATCATTCAATTATCTATCAGCGAGATTCATGTGGATCTAATCACAGAAATACAATATATTATTCATCATTTTTATCGGTGTAGAAACAGCTGAAAGTAACAATCAGTGCATTTTCATTACTTTAAGTTAGCATAAATATCTACAGAAGAAGCAGATCCCCCTCATTAGAGTCTGCCATATTGTACCACATCTCCTCATTTTCAACTGTTTTATGGGCGGCATACAGTGAAGAGTTAATATCCCCTTAATTAAAAAGCCCAGCATTTTAGCAGGCACCATAGGAGAGAATAAGATGAAGGGTGGTAGGTTGTTAAGTCTGACACCATGATGCTGTAAAACACATTTCCAGGTCCAAATAGTGCATATCAGCAGATGTCCATTTACTATAACTTCTGTTTTTAATGTGGCACCAGTTCAGAAGGGGCTACATTAATTTATTTAAACAAAATAGTATTATTAGTGCACTTTTCCACAGTCAATGTTTTACCTGCAATAGATTATGATTCTAAATGTTGTTAGTACTGTTTAAATGGAATTATGCATTTTAAAACATTTCCCTGTGGTCTACATAAACTGTAAATGCTCTGCTTGGGTCTGAATTCTTCATTAATTCAACTCATCAAGTCCATCTTCAACACTATTTCTGACTAATTACACAAGACAGGTTGTTTGGAGCGCTGGCCCTTTAAATGCAAGTGAGCCATTTTATGCCCCACCCCCTCCAGGTTGTTGGCTGTGCTGCTCTGTCCCGTTCAATCAACTGAACATTTTAGGAAATCGGTTCAATGTTTGGACATATTTTTAGTATGGACTACAACCGCTGCTGCTGATAAACAATTACGTCGTACTTAGAGAAATGGTCTTGGACCTTATATGTGCAAATGTCATGATGTAACTAGTTATAAAACGTAACAATGAAGCAGGAATTGAAACGGAGTGTAGAATTCCACTTGATCTTTGTAGCACCTAGAGGGTTCAAATTCAAAATTTATGAACTATTAGGGTCCAAATGCACAAATAAATGAATCAAAGACTAATAAAAGTGGATTTAGCAAAATATGACCCCTTTAAAACTACTGCAGTGCATCACTTTACTTACATGCTGAGCTTGGTTTTTACACAAATCATTACAGTGAAGTGGACAGAACAGATAAAGGGCAGACAAACAAATCACTAAATGTGAAATGTGAAAGACCACACAAAAGGCCTATTCTCTGTCACAACAATCAATAAAGTACTAACATTAGGTATAATTTTTTTTCCATATCAGCTTCATCTACCTCCTCTGCTCTTTATCATCACATGGAAAATGGTTGACTGACTTCAGGATGTGTTTTATGGACTCAGGGACCCAGTACTGCAGCACTGAACACAGAAGAATGAACAGGACTGCACCCAGAAGAAGGAAATGACATAACACTTTAACAACCTGATTCAGTTGGTTGGGATCTGGAAGTTGCTGGAAGCAAAGTATACAATGAACTTTTAATAACACTGGAAAGGTTTCAGCAGTGTTGGTCAGTGAGCAAGAGAGGTTGATTTCTTACATTTGATGGTAGATAAATATTATTTAACTCCTATACGATTCATAAATTATCAGTCATACAGAAATGTAGTAGAAGGTGTTGGCTCAAAAAACAAAAGTATGTATATAAAGGAATCGAGTGTGAAAATGATGTTTGCAAAATCCTAAATAATCAGCATTCAAAAAGTTTGCAGTGGGAAAATACATCTGCCAGAAACTAGTCAGAGGTGTTACGCAAAAACTAGTGCGTTGACCTATAGAAATCCACGAGTTTTAGAAGCTGTGGAGTTGTTAAAATGGGGAGCTGAGTTAAAGCTATACCTACCAATCTGGCGTGTTGCACAGCACTTAGTAAAAATTTGAACATGAACAACCCGCCTCCCTCCAAAGCCCCGCCCTCTTCCTCCTGCCTGAGTTCTGACACTTCCCTCCTCTCACCTGATGCACACGGTGGGAAGCAGCGGTAGAGGCAGTGGTGACACAACATCATCCACCTGCTGCACAGCAGCGGCTCCTGTTTCATTAGCAGACCCTCGCAGTCATAAAAGTGGAGTTTCGCATGGACATGTCTGTGGAGTCAAGTACGCCTGACTCCTGGACTTTATCTCCATCCTTTCATCGGACTCTGACTGGTGTAATTGGGTTTTTCTGTTTGTTGCCCTTGGTTGTTGATTCTGTTAGTAAATCCGTTCTTTCCCTTCAACACCGTGCATTTGAGTTCTATCCATTCACACTCCTATCAGGAGGAGCAGCACGAGTGAAAACGTCAGATTCAGAGACACCGCTATCTGATGCAGGACTGCAACCACAGATGATTGACAGGAGACTCAGCCAGGCTCGGCCAATTATCCTATTCAGACCGAATAAAATTATTGGTCAGACTTTTAACACAAATATATAGGAATTAAATATTTTTTAAATTTCAAAACCTGATGGATCTCTTTGTGTCCTGGCCAAGACAGCAGCAGGTGAAGTTACAAACAATAGAAAATTCATTAATACATAAAACACAGAATAAAACTCTAATACCTTACATAACACACTGAATTGCCTATAGGGTTAACACTTATTACCAATGGGGATGACTAGTGTGACGCCACGAATCACTTCCATGTCCAAAGTTAGTTATAAGCGTTAGTTTAAGGAGGAGGTGGATGTCTGACAGGGAAAGTTCAGTTATGTTCAGTTCAATGAGAAAGAGGAGCTATGATACTGAGATGAGAGCGAGTAGGTAGTGAACATAAGGTGTTAGCATTAAGCTAACGTTACTCATACCCAGGTAATGTTAGCATTTAATTAGCTAAGTTAGAATAAGTACCATATGGTTAGTTGATCACATAACTGACAACACGCACACATAATTTTGCTTCAAAGTCACATATAGACAGGTAACATTCAATAAGCTAACGTTTAACACTAGTACTAACTAGCTAACGTTAATTACTGATACTCGCCTAAATTAAGCTATATTGTTCATCATTTGAGATCCAACTTACCGTGTCAACTTCAGCGATCTACTCTTTTCGTTTTCACTGCTTTTCATCGAGAGGAAAGCGGTAATAAGTTGCAACATGGAATGGAGCACTGCACCATTTTACAACATTCTGAATATTCCGCGACTGGGCACAGAAATAACGTTTTAGACTACGATGACATAGCAAATAGTTTTCCCCATAGGACTGTTCTGCAGTACTTGAAGGGCGTTGTTATCACATGGTCAACATGATTAGTATCCCATGATGCACCAAGGTTTTAAAATTGAGCATGCCTCTTGTATTGTGCTCTAATGAAGTCTCTGGTTGTTTCCCAATTTGCGTTCTTGTTTGTTCAAGAAGAAGAAGAGGAATCTTTATTTGTCAGTAGGTTCACACAGGTTAATATGTACCACACTGAAATCATGCAGACTAGGAGCAGTGGGCTGGCCGTATCAGGCACCCAGGGTGCAAATGGTGGGGTTAAGTGCCTTGCTCAAGGGCACATCAGCCAACAACTCTCTGCCAGTCCAGGGAATCGAACCGGCAACTAAATCGATGAAATGTATTACAGTTTTGAAAAATAAACAACATTGTAGCAATTTGTGGGAAATTCTGTACATCAAGGATCAGATGACAGAAATACAGCAGAAACAATGAGGAAAGTCCACAAGTACGCAGCCGTTTCAATTACAGATAGACTTGCGTTCTTAGGAAGTTTGTTCTCTGAGACTGTTCTTACTAAGATTGTCCTCGCCGAGTTCGCAACACCGTACTCTGCGTTCTTGGTATTGAGAAACGGCCTCTGTGTGGCTGAAACATGTTGGTGATGGCGTCCATACGAGTCATTTTTGTATCAAAGTTCTTCTGACTTGTTTCTGGCTGTTTTTAGACTACTTACTTTGTGAACATTCTTTATTGATTTTTTTTGTCTTTTTTCGCACCAGTCTTTTCTGCTCAGTTGACAGGGCCAAAAACTGAAAATAAGATATCATTTGCCACATGCCCCTTTTTCTACACCATTAAACAACCACCAGACAAGCAGAGAAATATGGAAAGTTTTCTTTCACACCATGGTTTTCAAAACCATAAAACTTACAATAAAGCCATGTTTTTTCAACTGTAGCCCACTCTCAGACATTTTATAGCTTTTGGATATCACATCTGAGGGTACTTGTGGCATCCATTGTGACAGTTTGGGTACAGTGTGTCATGCCCCCCAAGCAGAAGAAACCAGACAATGTGGAAAAAATAACCTTGAGCCTCCCACCTGTCTCCTAAATGTCATGCAGGACACTAGTTTTAAAGAGGGCAGAGTGATACAAAGTCAGCATTGGGTTTCTTAAAACAGCTGAAGGAAATTGAACACATTTGGAAAAGTTCATGTTACTGTACAGTCATTGGATCATAAATCTAACTGCCACGGTGGGAATACGCACATTCCTACTCCTTGTTAAAATTCTGTGCGCATAAAATTCTTCTCTTGAATAACATTAACCCATTTATCATTTTTGAGAATGCATATTTACACAAATATACCTTCGCCACTAAGCTTACTTACAAGTTCAGTTGAAAACGTATACCAATATTATGTTGTTCACTTGTTGCATTTGACAACTATGGACATGAAATCACAAAAAAGGAAAGAGTGTGTACTTGGTGCAATGTTACTTCATACTGTGTTCATACTCGGATAAAGAAATCAGCTGTTATTATAGTGACTACCTGTTAAAGCGAAAATAAACTTAACTACAAACGTCAATATTAAACAATTGATACACTGATTTGAGATGTTTATAAGCTGTACATTTCTTATTTGCATGTCCTTAATTTGTGGATCTGTTTCTTCTACTACAAATAAAAGTACAGCTACTCAAAGATCCATGTAATATTTATTGGAACCAGCGCTCAGTTGGTTCATATAGCAAAACAAAAGCTGACTTTAACAACGTGCTCGAGTGATTCACATGCAAAACAGAAGGCCGTCTTTCATAGACATGTGGAAGAAGGCTTGTACGTAATTACAGAAGAGGGGTCTCAATAGCATCATAATTGGAGGCAACGCCCCAGCCTAGAAAAGGGGCCGTGGGGCTCTAAACATGTTGAGAGGTTTATTGCAATGAGGTCCTCAGTCTACTACTCTTTAAAATCCACAATGGAGAAGAGTGGGAAACAATAGCGGGTTAACATGATTGTGCTTGTGTGTTTGACTAGGCCTGGGAGCCCTCTGTTGTCTTTTCTGCTTCACTCCCAGTGAGGGGGAAGTGAGGCATACTGATGACAAAAGCGACGGGTGCTCGGGAGCATAAAGGGGCTGGTTAATCACGGCCCTAAACTACAGGAAGTGCTTATTCAATGAAGCCTCGGGCAGCCAAGCAGTGGTGCAATCTGGGCACTCGGGTGGACAAGGTTTAGCAGCGGGAAGATGGCAGCAGAAAAGGAATTGAGATGTGACAGATTTAGAAAAAAACACACACCCTGACTGTTCTGGACAGTGGTCTAGAGTCTACAGCGATGGTGCTCGTACAGGCCACTTCATCAAAGAGATGAACAAATATAATTAAAGGATATCATTTACAGCAAAGCAACTCAAACTAAAAAAGCAAGACATTGGCATTTATTCAGCGGTTTATTTCATTTGTGAGACTTGTAAGCAAAAATAAAGCAGAGAAAATATTCCTGCTTTAATCCTCACTCTTGAAACTGTAACAAAATACGTTTTAATTTCTATTCATCATCGCATGCCAACAAGAAAACAACAAAGTCATTTAAAGCAAACATTTATTATTCAGTCTGGGTGTGCCCCATCTTACCGCTAAACAGATTTTCTGAGCTGAAAACATGTTAAAATATTTTTGTGATTCTGCCGACTTTCACCAGTATTTGTGGGGCTGAAAATAATGAATTGCCCATGCCTCACATACACAAATACATCTCTAATGAGTAGTGTCCTACTTGTTCAATTCATTACAGACATTTTCTGATGCTTTCATCTTGCGCACATGGCTCTGTGTGTGACTACAAACCTAGTGTGTCACATAAGTTGTCCTCCGTGCTTTGTATGGGCATGTGTGTGTGTATGAGTAGGGATGGAGGGGGGGGGGGTAGTTTGCACACATCCGTATTATCTCTTGCTGCTCATCCGGTTGAGAAGCTGGCCTTAATTACAACTGTCTGCCTGAGTCACTAGCATGCTCCCCTACCCACACAAATAGACAGCAACAACAGGCAGCATCTCAAAGGAAAGGCAAGAGTGGTTTCGGCTCATAGCTGGAGGGCAACTTCTCCCTGCCAACAAGATACAAAGGTACTGTGGGCTCACATCCAAATGGATCCCTAGTCCCTTCTCCCTTGGGCCTTGTTGACTCCCAGTTGTTGTGCAGAGGCTGGAGTTTGGTTGAGTTAAATCTATTGTTTATTTTTTTTAGACTTGGTTAACTGGTTTTGTTCTGTCGGATTTCTCCAGCCTCTTAAATCAGCTACATTAAATCAACTGTGAGCTTTAAATGATGGCTCAGGGACTAGTTTGGAAGTAGGCTGTATAATTTCAGCAAAAGTACCTCAGCTTAATCCAGACAGTGATTATCCCAGAAGCGTTTTGCTTTATCTTGTATCATTTCTTTGATAGAGTCTTCATGTGTAGGCAGTTTCTTTCTTAAATGGCTGCCTGAAACTGTCTACTCAAATAAAAAACTTTACATGGGAACTGACACGGCTTTGATTAAACATCTGGAAAGACCAGGCACAACCCAGTTGGGTGGAAAGCGGGCTGAGACTATAAATAAATTCCATACATTTTCTGTGGCTGGAGCTTTCCTCAGCATGCAAAGAATTTCATTTGATGTTTCCATAAAGCTATAACAAGGCTTGGATTTTGCTCAAGAAACGTTGGTTTTCCACCATTGACCATCTTCCTCATGTATGTTGTTTTATAGCTGGCATTATGATCCGCTTACAGCTCATAAGACCACCATAAAATAGCATCTGTGTTGTTGAACAAATGAAATAATTTTGTATGTACAGTCAACGAAATTAACACAAGGCTTGTTGCGAACCATCTGTCACCAATTGAAAGTAAAATGATGAAAATGAAATAATGTAGCATGTACTCACGCATTTTAATTTAAAACATGCTTATATTATATGCACAATGTGGCCCAAAAAGTACCAACCTGGTTTTAGCTAAACTAATAGGTGATATAGATAATAGATCCTTCCATTGGATAATAACTGTTGTGATCATCATGCCTAATGCTTACAGTACCAGCCTGTGGGGTTGATTCAGTTGGTCAAGTCTAGGTTCAACAGCGTTCTACTTCAGAAAAATTCTATAAATAAATGTACCATTCATTGCATAAGCGTCCTGAAATGATGCCATGGTGAATGTGTGTTGGATTTAAAGTGAAAGGTGGTCCAACAAAATATTGGAGTGTATGACTTTTTGTCATGGTTGAACAGTTTAACACACAAAATATAGAACGAAAGGTTATTATTTGTGCAAACCATATGAACAAAATACATATTGTTTCAACAAACCAGCTTTATGTCTGATAAAGTGTGTGTTTTATAATTAATAAAGATTTTTTTTCTCCTGTTTGTTCTCTAAAGAACTGTGAATAATGCACCCCAACTGTATTGCTACACTGTGTACGATGCACTAAAAATGCTCTATTTCTGCTTTTAATTATGTATGTGGTCAAAACCACAACCTGTCTGGGTAAAGACAAGGACAACCTTTCAAATGAAACTCCAGATCTAAAAAAAAAAAAAAAAAAATCCATTCCATTCAACATTCATTTAATCCACCCATAAGTGCTACAGACAAATGTGATCTGAGACAAAAGAACAAAGTGTAATTTCTGAAACGCTTCACCAGGGAGAGTGGAGCTGAAGTGCAACAACAGTGCAGCAGTCATGCAGTAAGAAAATAGGACACTCCAGTTCTTCAGGTAACAAATAGGATTCTGAACACAAAATAGCATTACCAACAACACTGTTCTATGAGCCCAGCACCTGGAGCCACTGATGCTGTGTTATTACAGCGCAGGATGGAGTTCGTTCAGTCACCCGGTGTGAGGCAGCGACAGTCTTTGCTCATCCAACCACTCCTCTGCTCCTCTCTCACTGCATTAGCAGCAGGGAGTCGACTCTCACCGCCTGGAAAAGACTCACTCCATTAAGTGTCCTACAGGACCTCGGCACTGCTGAGATACATGACAGGAGACAGATTAAAGAAAAAATACACCACGCTGCCTTTCCAATATAGAATTCTGATGTGTGTATCATGCACACAACACATAAAGTGCAAAATTATCACTTTAGAGAGGAAAGAGTGTGTAAGAAGGAAAGAGTATGGCTGTTTATCCTGCATATCTAGAGACAAAGAAAAAATAATAGTCTAAGTATGTATGGAAGTTGAGATCCAAAGACAGAAAATATGCATTGATCTATGTGTTGAGATAAAAAGAAAGTTAGCCAAGCGTACAAGCGTTGTGTATATTTTATGCAGACATAAAGCCATGTGTGTGGATGCATGTTTTGTGGTATTCTTATAGTTAGAATCACTTGGTGTCATATGTACATGGGATAATAATAACTTTTACAGTCTTTTGCCACAACATGTGCAGTAAAAACAGTACGTGCAAATCTGAAAATTATATATTACAGAAGAATCGGGTGGTTATTTTAGCATCTTAGGGTGAAAAGATGAGATTTATCCTCTAATACTGACTGAGGGCTGGCGTCATCACTCTCTGTAACTAACTGCATTATTGTGGTTTGTACACTTTGAGTGCTGGCTGTGCTCATTTTAAAAGTAAAATAAATTACATGTCATTTTGTTGTCACCATATGTCTGTGATGGGTTGATGTCCTCTAAAAATATTTCTGATCTTTTTAATATGAAACTGTGATCAAAAATACATAAAATACCAGGCCTTTAAGCCACTATTTCTGCTACATATACACAAAAAGCCTTCTGTTTTGTGTTTTAAAATGCTCCTCTCGTGCAGGAGTGCAGCATCTTGATAATAACTAGAGTTGTGTGGATATTGATTTATGCTATTTGGCGAGAGGGACAGAGGCAGAATAAACCCCTTCCTCATCACACACGATGCATCAAAATAATTGGCAGTACCCAATTATCCTGTGATCCATGTACAGGAGTTCTGACGAGTTGCCTGAAAACAAATCTGTATCCAGACGGCCTTGTGTATGAATCATAGAAGTAATACTGGCAGGTCAAAGCGTTTGGTTTAAAGAGGACGCTGTCAATGGCAGGGTGGTAGAAACACACAAAAGATGGGCTGCTGTCTCTGTATTCTTTCCAAATATTTGCCAAAAGAAAAATAAATTACTGTTTGCTTATGTGTCTTTAGCCGTGGTCCGGTAGCACAATAGCAGTTAATGCACAATCGATAATTAAAGCCCACAAAATCATCCTGTTATGATTGATTTACAGTCAGTCAGATGGTTCTCATGCATATCATCAGATGCACTATGCTTAAATGTACACTAATATTCGTTTTTTTTTCCCCTAATTGTGAAAAAGGCAATATTCAGAATAAGATGTTGATATGGCCGATGAATATTCTTCAAATATTCCTGTTCACATGCTGCCATTAAAAGTCATGTTTTTCAAAGTAGCAGGTATTCCACTGTATAGTATGAGCCCGTTTCTTTTATTTCCTCAAACACCTTCTGGAAAAACATCAGCTTTTCAATGTTAGCTCTTATGTAGAAACCTATTGATATCCTCACTCATAATGTTTAATAATATCCCAGCAGACTTCTTCGGTACATCCAAGTTCAACATCCAGTTGTGTCACAACTTGCAGTAAAATGTAATTAAAGTAATTTTTTGAATGTGCTGTACACATGTCCAAAGAATCCTAACGAAACCAGAATACTATTGGCCAGTTCTATGTGTCCTATTTGGAAAAAACTCCTTTCAGAAAAAGCCAAAGGAGAAGAAAGGGAAGGAGAAACATCTCTACAGTCGAACATTACAACAGAGGACATCAACAGGTTTATAGATCTGAGCAAATATTGAAAAGTCAACTTTTTTTAGTTCACACAAAGTGCAAACTTTGAAAAATCCGTATTTCTAATAGGGTATTCACAGCTGCATGTGAACAGGAATATTAAAGCAACACTATGGAGTTTTTCAGCCTTTAAACTATATTTTCAAGGCCATCTTGGTGGTACAACAACTCACAATAGATTCAGTTAGACTTTAATTATCACCCCAGAGCATCTGTATCACCTGCACTGGCACTAAGCAACTTCTGCTTTCAGGTAGGAACCCCTCCACAAAAGAACTACAAAGTTTGACAGCTTTGACCTGTTGGGTTTGAGTTTGAGTCTGGGAGGACCTCCCACAAAGGGGTTTTCCCCACCCTTTCTCTGCACCTGTCCTGAACCAGAACCAGTGTGAGCGAGACTGAAACGCCCCTGTTTCCCCCAGGGGTCTGCGACCTCGGAACAGAACCTGCGTCAGGAACTCGCGGTCCTGCTCTGAAAAATCGATCTTATTCACTATTACTCAATAATGCTAAATTAAAACAAAATCAATCCAAAATCCATCAAGTTGTTTTTTTTTACCCAGCCCCAGTATTTGTGGAGTATTCTAGACAAATGTCTCTAGTCTGTGGAGTTGATTTCATTTAGACTCAATCCCAGTTGATGTTTTTTTTGTTCTTTTCTCTTTTCCTGCAGGTTAAACAGAACGTTCCTGTTAAAGCTGTGACACATACATTTGACTCAGTCAATGTCAAAAGTTGCATTTTTATTACATGATGATGCAGCAGTCACCTTGAAATGAAATATAACCTAATAAAATAGCAATAATCTAATTTTATCTGTACATAACTGTACTCTTTAAGTGAAGCTTAAGTTGGATTTTCATTATAAAAATGTATGGTAAATATTGTAAGTGGAATAATGAATGTAATTTTTATTTGGCCGGTGAAAAATATTTCTGGCCGGTGCATTTTCGGAGGTCACAAGCAAATGGCAGATGAGGTAAAAAGTAAATTTTATACCCTGGTCATGACTGAAGCAACAAGAAAAGCAAAGAGGGTAAAGGATGAAGAAAACATTAGAAAGAAAGTAAAAAAACCACGAGAGTGATAAAATAAGAGGTCGGACTAGGGTGAATATTGGCCCAGGTTTCACTGGCTGGCATGAGCTGAAAGAGGAGGAGGGATGCCCCACCGACGGAGACTTGGCGCTCTTACTGTTGGACTGGTAATTCTTAAATCCTCTGCATTTAACATTACTATGTTTCAGGTCGCGTTATTGAAATCATAGCCTTCTGTTTATGCCCATACATCAGCATTGTATTACAGTAAAACTATGTTCCCACAATGAGCAATCAGTTATAGGCTGTTCATAATGATAATAATAATAATAATAATTCAATTTCTATAGTGCTTTTCAAGGCACCCAAAGCATTTTTTTACATTATTGATCTATTATTCATTCACTCTCACCTTCTCACTCTGGTGGTGGTAAACTACGTTTGTAGCCCCAGCTGCCCTGGGGCAGACTGACAGAAGCGTGGCTGCCAACAGCCCCTCCAACCACCACAAACATTTATACGCTTTGTGTGACACAGTGTGAGTGACGCTCTACCTCTGTACCTGCTCTACCTCTGTACCTGCTCT
>JAPTYQ010000019.1:14833639-14845771 GCA_029814465.1 Ostorhinchus cyanosoma
TCTACCTCTGTACCTGCTCTGCCTCTGTACCTGCTCTACCTCTGTACCTGCTCTACCTCTGTACCTGCTCTACCTCTTAAGCCATCGCTGCCCTGATCTGTTCATTGGACATTTTTTTCAATTCTGATATTTTTAAAAAATAAAACAATGTTTGTGTAAAATGCTGTAAGGCTACTTTCCCTGGCCTGAAGACATGGTTGAATGCACATTGATTGTCTTGCCTCAGGAAGTTTGTCAGCATCAATGGCTTGTCATGAAATGTGCGAGTTTTACTGAGATACAGATTTTACAATAGTTGTTACAGACAATACCGTTCTTGACCTTAGGGAGCAAAAGTTTTACTTTAAAAGGATATTAGTAATTTTTTTTGACCTGTTTATTTGTAATACTGTATGTATTGTGCTCATTGTTGTGACAGTCCAGTTTTGTACCTGAATGGAAGGACTATAGATGGATGAACTCTTACAGTGAATTCATGTTTTCACTGGAGGCTTACCTTGTATTCATATTTTCAGTTAGTATTATTATTTTAATTTGTTTATTTTGCATTTATTTCAGATTGTGTTTGGATTGATGTAAAAACAAAATTCAAACAAAAAAATCAAAAAGGTAAAAATAATACATTTGCAATGCATTTGGTCATGTTTATCCAGTAACAGTGAATAGAAAGTATTTCATTCAACATAATTGTGCTATTGACAGTGGGTTTTCTCAGTCTTTCTCAAGGACATTTTTCCAGGATCACAGGTAAAAATGTGAAAAGGTTAATTTACATGTCCACCCATGTGGCTGAAAAATCTCAATTTTTAATAATGCCCATCAGTTATTTGTATCTGTTGAATAAGGGAGGTAAAAATGCATAATTATACAAAAAACAAATGAAGCAGAATAACACACACTCTTTCTGTGAGTTTCCCATGCTATGCTCGTGGAGGTCAACTGGAAATCAAATCACTGACCACATAACTCACAGCACCGTGCACATTTGACCTACGTGAGCTACAATGTCTATTCTAACCTATTCCGGTGACGAACAGTCTGAAAATCGGCATAAACAAGGAATGTCTAAAGTCAAACCCGACAGATGACATGAAACATCTAGAAAAATGCTCAAACATTTTATGGGCGAAAGACATGGTGATAGGTCAAGCTTGAGACAAAGCTCTCAGAACGAATGCCTTCCAACCATGAAATGTCGTTGCTGTCAATCAGTGGGTGAATAAGATTTAGGCTGGCACCGGCTGTGTCATAAGGTGGCTTCGGTGTATGTGAGGTTTTCATCATGCTATTTCAACACAGACAAATGGTGAAAACGGCGACAGACTATATGGTTCAGATAACAATTGCTCAGATTGTGTTGATCTTCATCTGACAAAACAAGTATTTTATAACGTATTAAAGGAATCATGTCAGACATTACTTGTTTTGCAATCTGCTTTTCAGAGCATCTGCAGGAGGGGGCTTCTCTTTCTCAAGGACACTTGGAAGATATTAGTATGACTTAAAAGAAATGAACTGTATCATTATGATTATTGAATATAGAATAGCAAAAAAAAAAAAACAACAAAAAAAAACAGGATGTTCATATATAGTTTGACTTTAATTCAGTTGGAGTTTTTGCCTTAGTAATAGCAGAAATAGCTCGAATAACAGCTAAGAAAATGTGGATATGAGTAATTAAAAAGCCACCTCCACATCTCTAGGATCAATGTACTGAACAAATGATTGCAATAAAAGAAAATGTGAATAGAAAGAAGCCAAATAGCACATTTGTTAAAGTGTGAATCAATGACTTGCGGGGGGTTTCAAGAGAAAACCAGCTCAAATTATGTTAGATATTTGAAAGGGGACATAACTGTACAATACAAAATATGCACAGATGATTGAAAGAACAAAATAAGAGCTGAAAAATTACAGGAAGGTGATGAAAAGTAACCCCCAGAAAAAAACAGATATTTTTCTCTCTTCTGCTAATACAAGATATAAAGATCTTACGTTCATAGATGGAGTTTGTACCTTAGAAAAAGCAGGAATAAAACCCTAAAAATAGCTAAGAAAATATGGGTATGAGTAAATTATAAAGCCAATGAGGATTAATGACTGCAACACCAAAAAATATGAGTAAAACAAAGCCAAGTAGGACATTTGTGAAAGTGTGAATGAATTTATGTTAAATGGGATATAACTGTAGACAAAAAAAAAATGTACACAGATGCTTGCAAGAACAAAATAAAAAAGGAAAATGAAAAAAAAAAATCACAGGAAGGTGCATCAGAAAAAAAAAAACCCAGTTATATCATAATTTTTCCCTTTTTTTTCTGCTTGTCCAAGTAAACAAAGTAATCTAAAATTCTTACTTCTTATGTATCAGCACTCTCAAAATAAGTCACCGGTAGACTTAACTCTACAAGAAATAATTCATGTGGCATGCCGGTCTCCCCTGAATTCCACCTTTCTTTCTCTCTTATATGTTCCTCTACTATTCACTCCTTTTCACACAACCTCTTATTTAATGCTCAGTTTTTCTTACAGACCTCGCCGACTATTGTGTCGTACCTTGGCTCTGTCACAGTTGGTTTTAAACGATAGAAATAAAGTTCGATTTGTCGTCTCATTCCTCCAGAGTTTTCACTTTTACAATATCCATGCATAACCGGCACTTAACACCAATACATGTAATACATAAAAATATCTACTGGGATCGCCCTGTGAAACCCTAGCGCTGAACAGACTCGGTGTTCTTCCAGCACATTATAAAAACCCATCTGAGATAAATGACAAACTCTGAGTTGCAGCGGCAGGGAGGCTGAGGCTACATCGGCTTATGCTTGAGCGAGCATGTAGGCCATACGCCATGGATGCACCGCACACCCTGAGGTGAGTGGAGAGGAGCATTCTTTTTTTTCATTTTTTTCATTTTTTTTATATATATACACGTCAAGCAAGCTTCACTGCATCCTTGTGACACAACCCCTGCCTCACGGAGGAGTCAGGCCTGGGCTGAATAAAATAGGCCTGATATCAGCACGGAATATGGTAAACTAAAAAGGTTGTGGAAGTTTTTTTATTTTTTTATTTTGGACTGGTATGATATTATCAAAATGGATTGAAATAAGTCTGGATGGCAAAGAGGAAATAATTATATAAGATGCAGGAAGATGAAAAATCTTTTTTCAGACATGTACGCAGGTACTATTTGTACCCTACAGCAGACGAGGTGAAATGAGATGTAAACCAACATGCACTGTGCAAATTAGAGACGGACCTGAATACATACATAACAATGCGATTTTAATTGGAAAGTGCCTGGAAACTAACTAAGAAAGAAAGAAAGGAAGGAAGAGGAATGTTAAAGATGCTTTTCCACAGATGCAGTATCCAAAGCTTTGACAAATGATTGACATATTTGTTTGTAATATCTGTGTTTGTCTGTTGCTAGGTGATGTGACCTATCACATCTCTTGATTGGAATGGACTATCCAATCCTGTTTCCGTGTTGGAAATCCGTGGTGAGATTAGATGTGAAATTTGAATATGAATGAGGATATCTGGGCTAATTATAACCCCTCATCCTGCTGCCTCGTCAGCACCCGGCGACATTCAATGGAATCAAAAAAAAAAAAAAAAGAAAAACTCCAGGATGGAGGAAAGAAGAGGAGGGAAGAGACGAAGAGGAGAGAGGAAGAAAGGAGGAGTCAAGAGATCAATCCCTAGTTTGGGATTATGTGCGCTCAGATAACATCCTACACCCCACCCACCCCTACAGAGATCTACTTCCTTTCAGGGTGAGCATTTCAAGACTGCACTGAGTGATTCTTTAACCCGTCAACACACACACACACACACACACACGTACAGTCGATACACACTCCGGCACCTTCACTTATACCATGCACCCCCTGATCCTGCATAATGCCGCCGGCCAAGTTTACACCTAGCTCTGCCGCCACGGTCTCAAAATGCGATTAGCGCTTATCTGAAGGAAGACCAAACTACCTTCATCACCGGGTTCATCATCATCACATACATATTCATGCTGTTCAAATCCCCTCTGGAGTAAAACTAAAGGGATTCAAGCACTTGAGAACATGCGGCGCTTAGCAGAGGAGGAAGGATTCCAGATTTTTCTATTGAGGTCACAGCTCGTTATAAAGGAGGTATTTGAAGAGTTTTGTGCCACAAAGAGATATCAACCACAGTCAGAAAGTGACAGCAATTCTCACACGGTGATTGATTGCACATAATGAGAACAAGTTATACAGTATTACCTAATAACATGACAAGAAGTGATGTAAAACCCTGTCTGACAACATAATGATCATATGAGAGACTCTGTTATCTATATTTTTGAAACATTTAAGGATGACTTGAGAATTAATACGTTTTTGGAGGCGGATATCGTCCTTGCAGGGTTTAATAGTTTTCTTTTATAACTCATATTTCCTTTGAATAGTGATTTAAATGACTTTTTTTTTTCCTGATACAGTGACAGTTTTATTTTCTGGTATCTGGAATCTGGCGATTGAAATGTTGCCTTTGTATTTTAACCCGTAATTTTACACAAAAGAGGAAAATTGCTCTGATTTTGTAAATGGCTTATGTCGATATTGTAAATATTAAACCAGATTAGACTTCTTTGGTACAACTTTATCTAAATAAATAAAAAAGGATCAACTCCAGCATTATATTTGGTATTAAAGGAGTGATATTTTGCTTTTTTAAATGGAATTATGCATTTTAAAACATTTCCCTTTGCTCTACATAAACCGTAAATGCTTTGCTTGGGTCTGAATTCTTCATTAATTCAACTCCACGGGTCCATCTTCAACCTTATTTATGAATAATGATGCCAGAAAGGTCATTTTGAGCGCTGGCCCTTTAAATGCAAATGAGCAATTTCACATCCCCTGTGACACCAACAACTGAACATTTTAGGTAATCGGCTCTAAGTTTGGACATGTTTTCAATATGGACTACAATCTGCTGCTGAAAAACAATTATGTCGTACTCGGAGACATGTTTGTCGCATGTCTTGACCTCATATGTGCAAATGTTGTGGCGTAACTAGTTATAGACGCAACAAATTAAGCAGGAATTAAAACAGGTTGTAGAAATCCACTTGATTTTTACCCAAATGAATATAAAGATAACTTTGCAGCAACTGGAGGGTTCAAATTCAAACTGTATGAACTATTAGGGTCCAAATACACAAATAAATGAACCAAAGACAAATAAACATGTTTTTTTTTTTTTTTGCAAACTATGACCCCTTTAACTTCAGTGACCAATGGCATTTACTTTGTTCTATCATTCTAAGGAGCACTTTTGCAGAAAAATTGACATGATGTCACATGTATTTTTGTCACAGTGTGCAACAACTGGCTGCTGAAAAGTATTGTTTCCTAAAAGGTGAGTTTAGTTAAAAGAACACGAGTAGATTCAACCCCAGCTGTAAACCTGGAGATTGATGTGAATGTTTAATGACAAATTGCACAAGTGAAATATATTATTATAATTATTAGAGAAAATAATAAATGTTAACAAAAGTTTAAGTTCAAATGAGTTGAAAGGCACATATTTTATGCCCCTTAACCCTTAAAGACCTAGAGAATAAATCTTTGTCTTCATATAATTTTTCTTAAGCAACCTATCACCATGTATACTGTTACCTGTAATAATTTAGTTTTCAGGCACATTCCTCTTTTTTCCCTCAATTTAAACATTTCAGTAATCATGTTTGACCAGCTACAATGATTACAAACTCTACTGAGTCCCAGTTACACTGAATCTATCAAGAATAAATCATATTGTCACAATAATTTCATGAGAAGAGGTGAAAAATATTTTATTCCAACTTTATGGGTAACAGTGTATTGTAATAGAATCTGCATTTTTCAGTGGAATTTGGGTATTTTCAGATGTTTAATTTACTGATCATGTAGTTTTTCATAAAAGTCAGAGTAAAGTCAAGGTTATTATTCCAAAACAGAGGAAACATAAGGAAAAATAACTACTTTTTCAGCTAAATACATTAACAGAACACAAAAACAAACATCTACAACCATTGGCATTTGTCAGAATACACGGATTCTATTGGTGAATTGATGTCACAGAAGATGATGCTTCCACGTTGACAACAAAACCTCTGAATGCGTCATATCTGATACCACTGAAAAACTGAGAAGCTGTATTTTACCGGAATTATTTGCATGTATTGTTAGGACAAGTGGTTCAAAAGTTACAAAAACATTTTTAGATGGGTGGATGCTTCTGGTGGGTGGCAGCTGTTTTGAGGGTCAGGACAAGTCAGAAAGTTCAGTAGGTAGTAAAAATAAATATTTCCCTTTGCTCTTGATCAGTGTATTGCTCCATTACTGTGTCTTCCTTTGTCATAGAGGGCTTCTACGCCACTGTAACGAATGTTTCCCATCATCAGCCACATAGGCCTACCTTCAAAACCACGGCCTCAACGGTTTCTTACCGCTTCCACCTCCTTATTCATTTGGTGAACATGTGTGTGTGTGTGTGTGTGCGTGTGTGTGTGTGTGTGTGTGTGTGTGTGTGTGTAGCTGTGAAGGCAGAGCGCAGCTGTCGAAAACGCAGTCGAAACCTTGATAGCATCATCATACAGGAAAGAAGCCTGTAAACTCTAGACACTAGCTGGCCCTGCTAAAATTACAGAAAGGGAAAAAGAAGGGTTAAGTGCTAATCTGTCTCTTTGTGGATAAAACAGATGTTTAGCAGGCATGGGAACTCTTTAGACCTCTTCACTGTGGCTTCTTTGTGGAGGTCACAGCATGCCCTTATCCAAAGTTTGTTACCACTACTAATTAGCCAAGTTCGATGCATAGTATGTGTAACCAACTATTCACACACAGCTTCCAAAGAAACAATGAAGTTGAAAGCCAGAGTCTAGACTTCATCTTGTCTAAGCGTCTTTAAAATAGATTTTGATGGTAAATCTTATATTTCTACCATAATTTAATAAATTCTTTTGTTCCTAGAGTTAAACATATTTTTTGTACAAGTACATAGTATTGGTAGTATCATAGGTTCATTAAGGTTCTGAATGGAGCCTATTTTTTTCCTTTAGAAAACAACCCTTTAGCTACTGAACCATCTGAAATAGTTACACAATATTAGTATCATCTAACGCTCTGAGTATGTATCAACCTATAATGTTCTATATAGTGCATTAATAAATGGTGTGAAGATAATGATGCTCATTGTTCTTAAACTTGGATAGTTTATTGGGCAGGTTAGCTATTAACTACACATGTAGAATTAAGTATACTACGATTCAGGTATAAAAGTATAATATGATTCAGGTATAAACTAGAAAACCCACAGTCTGTTGAGGTGTCTGAAAGTCTGCAATGGACAAGAGTACAAATGTTATTTGGAACAGGAGTTAGCAAGACAGATGTTGGAACACGTGGTGATACTAAAAATGAAAACTACATTGATAAAAGCCTACTCACTGTATAGTCTTAATTAAATGCATTCCCCTAAATTGAGGAGAATAAAAGAAATAAATGCCTACTCCAGAATTAGAAAGTATAAAGTCAGTTTATTTTATCTCCAGCGGTCCATGTGGTGCCTACTTCCATGGCTCAGTGAGTTTTGAGGCTTTGCACTGTGCATCAATGTAGAAAGTAGAATACAGCTGTTGTTCTATACTGTAAATGAATGTTTGCTACTCCATAATACATTGAGTAGTCCATTCTTGATATTATTAAACATTCATTCCACATTATTTAAGCCTCACAAGGTCAAGGAGTTGAGGAAAAAAACAAAAGACAGCGACAAAGAGTGGGTGAGGAGTGAGTTTACATATAATTATACCAGCTTTCTGCAAACAGTAGACATGAGCCTAAACATTTGGATCTGCACTAATTCATATTCAAGCATCCAACACAGACACACTATGGTGCTGTTTGCTTTGTAGTGCAGCCTCTGGTGAATTTCACCTTTTATAGATATTTTGTGGATCTAGCTAGAAGTCCTTTAAAATAAAAGCCCTTTAGACAAATATCTGTCAAGTGAGGGTGCATGTAACTGTAATTATCAAATGTAAAGCTTTGTAAGCCAAAAGACCTGTATCATCAGCATTTGATTATTCCATGTCTATATTTCACGGTACTGATACTAATATGCAAATATATGCCATAGTATTCTGTATATACTGCTGCTGGCTTCATGGTGTTTTTCATTTAAGTACATGGTGAAAATGTCCTTCTGAGCCAAAGTCATCCTGACTTCTATGAAAGTTTTAATATTTTTTCCCAGGGCAATACAGATGCATATCTGTCTAAATCTAGTTTAGCAATCAGCTTATCTAATATGCTGCAAGTGAACTTTGTTCATACACTGCATGTTTTATCCCTGTCCCCACCACCAGACCCCTCCCTGTTCTCTCGGTTCCCTTGCTCCACTCCTTTCATCACTCCACATCCACAGGGGAGATGTAAAGCTTTTGGAGTAAATCAGGGCTTTCTCCTTCATAAACGCCTGTGCAATTAACTTAGCTCTTTCTCCCACTGATTTACGGTGGCCATGTTGGAGACTGGAGTCAGCCAGGCCCTCTGGGTTTGAAAAGAGAGGGCTAGTTGGATAACTTCCTTCTCGCTCAAAGCTCATTCCCTCTCTCTCTCTCTCTCTCTCTCTCTCTCTCTCTCTCTCTCTCTGACACACACACACACACACACACACACACACCAACAGCACCCTCTTTTAACCACAGACACAGTATGCACACACAGGCTCATTCACATCTGCTTCTCTGAAAAGAAAATGATGAGTGAAAAGGAAGAAAAAAAGAGCAGTGAGTGACACGATGAGGCATGATGGCAGAAAAGTGGTTGATTGGAGGCAGCGGCTCACATTCGTCTGATATCAGCCCTCTTACAAATAGGAAAATTTTAAGATATAATGCCTGAGAAATAGTCTTTTTTTTTTTTACAATAAACACAAAAGTTAAAAGCTATTTACAGTGAAGGTCAGTTTGCACTTGAAACTCAAACCCTTTCAAATGCCAAACTCCAGCTAAAATGTGCCATATGTGAGGGATGTTACATACTATTTGGAAAAAACAACCACGTTGCTCTCCAAGTGGTTTGTACAAGTTGGAAAATCAGGATTTAATGGCTGAACCAGAATTTTCCCACACATGCAGACCTGGCCCCTCCCTTGGACAAAACAACAGACTTCTAGAAAAACGTGTGTCGTCGTTTCTATGAAAACTTCACTGTGACTATAAAATACCATCACAGGTCTTGACAAAACACAACTTGTTCACAGTAAATGTGTAGAAATACATGCTTGAACTTAAATTTCCTGTATCTAATTGAATGAATACAACAAAACATGTCCACCATAGACAAAAACAAAACCTGTAGTTTCAGCGGTTATTTCCATATCTGGGCATTTGAGGCTTCATTTTAGTTTATTCTTGAGACTTTGTACTGTATCATAAAAACCCAACAAGCAACCATATTCATAGTTGTTTTTGTACATTGTAAAACTTGTGTTTGTACTAAGTAAAAATGTGTAAAAAATAACATAATGTGAAAAAATATAAAAGGAATGAAAATATAACAGATGAGTGCTTCTATAAAACTGAGTTCATTTTAGTATCTGGCACTTTTCCAGCTTTGATATTTAGACATATTTACCCCCAGGATGTACCTAATGATGACCTCAGATAAAAGCAAAAAAAAAAACTATACTCTTGCTCTGAGCCATCCCAAAATTAATGACATTTTGATCTAATATTGGAGCCAAAAAAAGGACCAAAATTGGAAAATAAAAAGCTACCTAGGTGTCTGTGTATTTGATCTGGAAAACATGCTGAAATGGTCTTATATACCACTATAAATAAAGAAACTGTGTTAAATTTGATGATCCTAGTGTTTTTTCTAATCCAAACACGCAGGTTTTTCGTTTATCATGAGTCTCTTTCCAGGTTTTGCGTGTAACCCATCGTGTCCACTTGTGTTACATTTGAAAATGCCCATTTAAACACTAATAAATCATGAAGGATTTTGCCACATTTGTGTGAAACACTCTACCTTGGATAACTGGTTTCGATTTCCAAAATGTACCTGTGAGAGAAGAAAAGGATATTCGAAAAATAGTAGCCCGTAATTTTCATGTCTTTTTTTTTTATTGTGTTACATGTAGATTCTTGTATACAAATAATAATAAAAAAATTTGTTTTATCTGAAAAACAATTTTTCTTTCATCTCAGTTACTGTATATTTTTTAAAACAGACCTAAAGTGCTTCCAAACTTTCTTCATTAGATTAGTCTACATCTGGTTTGAATTTTTAGCCCCCATGTTTTGTTTTTAGGGACCAGTTTCATAAAAGCATCCAGATATAAAATAAGGGAATGGGCTGCATAAATTCCACTTAAAAATCCTTCATTCATCATTAACTTCATAAAAAAAAATAAAAATAACTGTCATCAAAATATTAAAGCTGAGGGACTCACTCGATGTAAGTTGCTTTGGAAATGTATCAAATACAAGTGCAGATGTTTGCATATAGAAGGTTTGTAAATGGAGAGATTAGAAAAGTATCACACTTTTGCACATATCTGTTTTTTTTTGTAGTGAACCTGCACCTGAAATGTCAAATGGAGGTGTATAAATCAGTGTATGACCTGGAATAGATCAAGGTCAGCACAGATACCTTTGGGAAGTGGACTACATCAGTGTTGTAGCGAAACCCACACAGTGTACAGAATACACTTCAACAACCTGAACTGACACTGACGGTACCTTGAGTTTAGAACGTAACATGTTGTTGCTGTTGACCTTCATGACAGAACAAATCCTCTGAGTCTGATACGTCCAGTTTTATCCACAGTGCCCACAGCTGTAACTCCCCCACAAGCGACGGTTTATGCAAGCATTTGTACCAGGTCGTAATAATTTTTGCATCCGTGTGCCGATGTCGACTTTTGCAGGGCATCAATCTCACAATCTTAATCATTTAAAAGTTAAAAGTAGAAGAAAAACTGTCAAATTAGGAGCCTGTTTTCACCCTGACTTCAAAGTAGCAACCACTGAAATAATACTGTAATATTTACTCTGGTGGAGTTATGTTTGGAAAACTAAAACACAATATCTTTAGCCTTTTTGTCCTAGAATTAAGAGCTTTGTGTTTTATAGCTGTCATAGAAGCCCTGCCTTTGCCTTTTGCATGTCTCCACAGGCTGCAGATGTTTCCAAACAAATTTGCAGTGTGAGACTAGAAAGCCACTAATCCTATACATTTCCCAAGGCTGAGACAGACCTATGGGCATTAACTCGCTGTCTTTGCCAGTTCTGCGAACATCAGAGGAGTTTCAGTTGACAAGAAGGTGAGCAGACAATGACAGATTTTTTCATTCTGCACTCAGTACGTCTTTAAAGGCAGTTTTCCGCTCAAATCCTTTGAGTTCTGCTTTTAGACAGGCTTCTAAATTTAGCGTGGAAACATCCATGATTTGAATTATTCCAAAACTGGCCTATAAGGTTCAACTCTCACATCCTTTGAGGGCTTTGTAGATTCAACCACAGATCTCCCAGTTTCTCATATTATGACTCCCAAAATGTCTTAGATTCTATTTGTGACTCTGTCTATTTGCTTAAATGCATTTCAGACATATATTCCAAGGCCCCTCCCAAAACCTACCCACATTTTTGAGCCCTCTGCACCCCAAATACACACACACACACACACATACACACCGTCACACACAGTCACACACATGCCCCTGCAAAACCCTGGCCCTGCCCTTGTCTGCTCGCTGCCTCACTGCACACTGGCTCCATTCTTCCAGGCCACGGATTGAGAAGGGCCGATGTGTCTGTGTGTATTAATGTGTGTGTTTAAGTACAGTATAAGTGTATTGGTGCATGAGAGTACTGGGAAGCTATAGTGAATATGGGTGCTTCATGCATCAAAGACTACATTTTTGCATGTTCTGTGTTTTCGCGGCAGGGCTAATGTGCACATGTGTGTTGCATGTGATTGACACCTACAGAGGCAGACAGATATAGCATGTTAGGATGTGCACAGGAGTACTCAGACAGATGACCCTGCATGATTCCTAAACTCCTATCTGCCATTCCTACTGCCCCCC
>JAPTYQ010000019.1:14866925-14879108 GCA_029814465.1 Ostorhinchus cyanosoma
GCGAAAAAAAAAAAAGAGCACTTGAAGCCACTGAAAGAGAACTGCACTTTACTCAAACCAGACAGGGTGGATCTTCAATAAGCTTATGTGTCAATTTCATTAGAAAAACAACCTCTCTTAAGTATATAAAAAAAAAATCTTACAAAAAAAAAAAAAAAAAGACACTTCAACTGACTATATACACCCGTTTATGTCAAATTCAAGTGATTTTGACAGACGCACCATGAGGTCATGTCACTCACTGAACCCTTTTATTGATTGGGAATTAGGGGGTAGTGGAGTCAGAGGGGTGCAAAATTTATGTACTTTACGGAACTGAAGCAAAAATAGGTGCACTCTGATTTTCCGTGATTTCTGCACAATCAGAGGGGACAAGCGGGGGACCGGGGCCATTTGATGTTTTGAAAGGCTTCAGATGGCTTTAATTAGGACCTATAAAATCTGTCTGCCCCATTCTCTGAGGCGGCGCTCTGCTCTGGAGAAGGGAGGGGAATTGACTCTCTCTCTCTCTCACATACACACACACACATACACACACACAAAAAGAAAAAGCAAGCCGACACAGAAAGTCACTTCGGCAAAGGATGGTCTAATCAAATTTTTATAACCCGTCTTTTTTTTTTTCTGCTCGTTGCACCCTCCCTTGCCTCCCACCCTCCCTTCCTTGATGCTGATGGTATGTAGGCAGCCCTCCTATTCCCTCTTTGTCTGTCTGGTGTGTTATCTACACTCACCCCCCCCAAACACACACACACACCACCCTATGCACCCCCCAATTCCTCGCACCACCCTCACCCTAACTACCACCTACAGTCAGCCCGACCCCAGACACCTGAAGGCTAGACATAATGATCAAGAGAACTTCCAGTCTGTCTGGAACATAGCCAGTTGTTTCAGGTTTTCTTCTTCTTCTTCTTCTTCTCTTTTTTTTGTCCTCCTGCTGGCCTGCCTTTGCTTCTTCCACTGTCTTCCAGCCACAATGAAGACACATTATGTTGTTTGCGAGTTGTTCCTTGAATGTGTGTGTGGTACGAGGGGTGCAGTTCTGCTGCTACTGCTGCCGCTGTGTAGCCTGTATGGATCTCAGATAGAGTGTGGGTGACTCACACAGCTGCAATACACACACACTCATGAGGAAACATCAAAGACTTCTTCTCTGGTGTGTGTGTGTGAGACAAATTTCAGCTGTTCTTGCGAGTGTTAGCAGAAATATAAGTATGATACGATGCCTGTAAGGGATCAGTATATATTTTTTTTTTTCCCCCCGTTTTGATTAAACACCTGAAGTTAATGCGTTGCTCTACTTTGCTCTTTTTTTTTTTTCAAGCGTTACATTAATTATGCCGTATGATAGGTGTTACTATATTTTTCTGAGGTGCAGCTTCATGTTTTGAGCCTTAGATGTAGCCTCTTTTAAGTTTTTCCAATATGATGGCATTCAACCTTATTCTCACAATTGATAAAGGTAAATAAAGCTACTTAATGCAGTACGGTACATAAAAAGGTCTGAGGTCTTTTAAGATACAAAACTGAACCGAGGGTCTCATTCCAGCTTGAAGATTAAAGTGTTACCTCCAGCCAGAAATAGCATTTATAATTTGGGCCCATAGACATTGTTTGTCGCACCTAGACTGCGATGGTGGGCGTCTTTCGGTTGAGGCTTAATATACGCTGGCTTATGAAGTCGTGTAAATGGAAATATAGAATACTAATTAAATGGTGGGAGTTGGTGAAAATGATTCAATGCATGGTGTTTCCTTGACAAAATTTTAAGTGATTTCCTTTTGAGGAATATACGGCTTTGTTTTATGTGTGTTGGTTAGGGATTACATCATTTTGCTGCTCCTGGCTTTAGCTAGATAATAACCTAGCCGTCTTTATAGAAAATGGCTGATTAGACTCGGGTCTTTGTTTGACATATTTTCTTGACAAGAGTAAGGAAATGAAAACAAGTGGTGTCGTCGTGTGGTGTCATTCTCGTGTTACTTGTCAAACTATTTCATTTTTTAAATTTGAAAAATCGGGGGGGAAAAAAAAAAAAAGTGTCCTTATTTTGTTAAACTTGTTTGTTTGATTAGACGTCATGCCCTGCCGGGAGTGGCTCCATCTGTATCCAGAAACATGTAATGATGCCTTGATGTTCTGAGGAGCAAGTGTTGAAAATTTGCACAGAGGTACAGTCAAAATCCTGCCACTTGTTTGTGTGTGTTTTCTGAAAGCTGACTGCTTGTATCATGGCATCAAGGAGATTGAGGATGTCTCTTCCCCTGCCACCACCACCCTTTGAAGAGGGAAGTAATAAAAAGCTCAATGGGTGCAACAAGCTGTTCTTCCCTCCTACACTTTGAGGCTTTCTACCTGGAGATGAATAGGAGGCCCCTCCATAACGAAGGGGGAGAAGAGAACATTTTATTGAAGGCTGAGGATGTGGGGGGATGCGCCATAGTTTACAGACACTTGGTGTGAAATAGTCCAGTTGTACCAGTCCTGGAAATTTCTACTGTGAAGAAGGAAAAAAAAAAAAGTTGAGTGAAGCCACAATCTTTATATAAAACAAACAAACAACGTGTTAACCTGTTAACGTATTTGACTGTGATTGATATAAATCTATTAAGGTTTAACCAGGTCAGACGTGTGTGATGCAAACACTGCCAAACAGTCTTGTTAAATCCAGCTTGAAGTAAAATACTGTCTTCATTGCGTGATAATACAACATCCACGATAATGACGTTGGACAATCACAAAGCCGGCAGATTAGGATTTTCGGTAACCAGATTTATGCGTGAAGGAGTGAAGTCATGGTCAGGAATGTAAATGGCGGAGTCATTCAATTACCACTGTGCCCTTTCCTGGGAAAAGTCCCCAGCCGTGAAGAGGTTAATTGTTTTTGAATCTCCATCCGAGGGAAGAAAAAGGGTGAACGGGAGGGATAATTGAGCAGCTGATAGTTGAGTGGGTTATGGATTACTGCGCCTTTCCAAAGGAGAAAAGAAAAGGAGGTGAACGAGAGAGTAAGGAGAGGAGGAAAGGGAAGGAAGGGGTGTGAAAGACTCATGTTGTGTGATGCAGCCGCAGGGGTTGTCTGGTTCTCTTAGGAAGACGGAGAACTCCAATCCTGTTTAGCCCATGAGGTGACCCTTGACCCCTTGCATGCTCCTCCCTGCTCCAGGTGCAAGCCCTCACTGCTGGGAGCTTACACGCAGACATTCAGTACTAGCTAATTTTTCACACACTCTGCAAGCCATGGGGGGAAACTCTGTATGAAAATTCTTTTCATATACTCGCCCCCTCCTCCTCTCCCCTTTATATCCAACATGCCATTCCATTGTCAAAGGTTAAAGATCCAAGCCTGCTTGTCGGGGTAAGGATGTGTTATGATAATACTGGGCCTCTTTTGTATTTTTCTTCCTCTGAAATATTTTTTTGCAGCAAGAAAATGGATGACTGTCTTTTAACAGGGGGGAAAAAGATGATCTGACATGGTGCACTAATCACAGGAGTGTTAATCAGAGAGATGTCATGTATAATTACTACAGTGTTTGATAACACTACAGCAAACCACCTCAGGCCATTAGCGAAAGTTTCCTGATGCTATTAATGGGCGCTAATAAAATTCAAGAAAACCCGGATGGAACGAACCCTCTGCATGGCCCACTGATTAAAGCACTGTAAGGTTAATGAACCAATTTACATACTTTCTGCAGCCATCTGGGCGGAGTGACGAGGCAGATGCTCCCGACTCTGTGCCGTGGAGTTGCGCTGTTCGACATGAAGGAATGTGTCAGGTCCTTAGAGGTCGATAAGTAAATTTAATCTTGAGCTTGTGGTCAAAAAGAGGTACCGCTTAATGGCTTTGTCAAAATAAGCTTAGATTATGTAGCTCTTAATTGTATTTAATAGGAATGTACCAATTGCAAAATTCTTGGCCGATACTAATACAGATACTGACACTCTTATCGATACTGGTACCAATATTTGAAATGGATATTTGGCCTAAAGATGATGCAGGGGTTCATACTATATTCTGCTTAATGTGTTTACATCCCATTTTGTGCCAGGAAAACAAAGAAATGTCCACTTTTACGTACCTTTTTAGTATTACATTGCATTGTGTTTGAATGAGCATAAATGGATCTAAACATTAATAAAACAGCCTTTTATATGAATTGACACTATGATTTATGAAATAACATCTTATATATTAGTAGCTTTATGTAACAATATCAATGTTCTATCAAAATATCATTGACTCCCTTGTATTTTGTTCCATTACAAAAAAAAACAAAACACCAATTGAATTATAGGTTTTTGTGTTAACATTGTTGTGATTAAAGGTGATTGATTTTGGCTACCGCTGTCACACCTTAGCTACTGTGACTTGCCCTCATTAAAAAGGTGATCAAGAGGCGTGTTTTCTCTGCCTCAGGTGATGAAAAAGTCGACAGGGATGATCCATAAAATTCAGTGATGATAGCGGAGAAGGAATAATGGATTAGTGTATGTCCACCTCTGTGCCAGCCTCATCTGGGTGATCACATTACAAATAGAGCATTTTGAAGCGGTCTTTTAGCTGAGGAACAAAATGAGGTCTGTCAGCGATCAATAAAGCAGTGTGAAAGCAGAGGCATACACTTAAAAAAATCAAAGGCTCTGGCTGGCATGGCCATAATCTCGCTCCGTCTGCTGGAATCAGATAAGGGAGTGGGGCCTTGCAGAAAAGGTTGTTCGGCCCCGGGGCAGCTTGACGTGATGGATATCCCTCTTGCTGGCACCAAACGCAGCCTGATTTCATCTGCAAATGAGGAAACCAAAATGTTTCTGCTTCTTTCTGGTTCCTCTCTGATATTGTGCTTTTGGAAGAGCAGCCGAAGGGATAGATGGGTAAAAGGGGAGCATAATCTATAATCCTTGCAGTGTGTATGTGGAGAAAATACACAGCTATTTTACTAACCCCTCAATGGATGGTGGCTTTTACCTCATGCTTCACTTACATGATTTAAAGAAAATAAAATCACCCCGGTTTTGGTTTGACAATGTGTCAGAGCTGGTGCGAGTGTTCGTCTCAGATTAGCTCTTTGTGCCATGGGGAAAGCGGAAAGACGGGGTGGGGGGTCAGGGATGGGGGAACAATACCGCCGCAATCCCTGTTGAAAGAAATCATTTGCACAATTTTATGAAAGTGGTATTTGTCCGGTTGGATGGTTCTATCAAAGCCTAACAGCTACGGTGGAACGTGATTTAAATGACGGGGTGAGGTACAAAGCTGGAAAGTTGTCGGGTTAGAGTCATTTCTCAGCTGAATGCTCTTCAGGTAAATGCAGATAATGTGCTCTCCAGTTTTTCTTTCTCTTTCTTAAAGAAGTCTCGGTTTTACAGACAGCTCTGAGCTGACACCAGCTCTGCCATAGCTTCTTTTCACTGAGCTAAGCTTGTACAACATTTATGTGGTGAAGATGAAAAGACATCATGGCTGCACTTTATGCCTGTAAATTCATCCCTGAAAAAGCGGTTTAGAAAAGCTCTTGTTCTTAAAGTACTGTCAGGTCTCTCCTAATTTTTTTGCCTCTGTACTACTTTGTAAATCATGCCTTAATGGAGTTCCAGTACAGAAAATTCTGTCTTTTAATAAATACTCAAGGCCAATGGTAAGAGTTAGCCACATGTTTTTTTTCCTTCCCCGTGTAGATAATAGAAGAACATCTCCTTTTACCCATCTCTTCGGTTGTTCTTTTCAGTTTCAGAACCCCCTACAGTATTTTGTTGTCTCAATTTTTTCCGAACCATTTATGCTCGGCAACTTCTGAAGGATGAACCAAACATATTGTCAGTTTTATGGCCGATGAGGGACCATTGGGCATAATGAAGTTCTGTTTCCCAGCATGAATTTGGGAGGCTCATGATTACAAATGCTCCTCTCATTGTCTCCCATCATCTCCTGCCTAATTGAAGACAATATAAAGAGACAATGGGGTCTCGCTCATCATTCTGCATCAATGGCATGCTCTATGGAACGTGCCAGTCTGTTAAAAGCATGATGTTGGTAGTGGGAGGGGGGGTATATGGATACTTGAACGCACTCAAGCTTGTTTAATTTGGACCAAGAAGATGGACAATTAAACTACAACTCCCGGGGGGGCTTTTCATTTTTGGTCAACTTCCCCACTTCATGGCCTCCCGCCCTTGTAAACGCTCCTGGATGTGTCTGGGTCATGCGTTAGGGGGTAGAGTGGGGTTTGTAGGCGGGAAGGGATTGGGCGGGGGTGTGTCTCTGGAGGGGTTGTCTCAGATGATTAGGACAGCCAAGAGGGGAGAGTCCCTCAGTGCCTGGCCTCCTTCACCTCCCTAATATGCTCTGAATAAGTCCCCCTCCGCTCTGCGTTTGTTGAGGGTTTGGCAGGAGGGGTGGGATTATGTCTGGCCATGGTTTAGGAGTGTTTGTCATCTGCCCCCTCGAGGCGTGCACCGACTCCTTTGTCTGAGCGTCAGGCGTTGGTACAATGTCAAATAACACAATGTTCCTGTATCCAATCAGGGCATCTTGGGTGAGGAGCTGACATAGGATTTCATGTCTGGATTTTTCTTTTTTCCAACTTTTGCAAGAATTGAAAGATAATAAAGGCAATTAATTCTGTGTACTCCAACAGCAGTTTCCTGTAGAATTTAAGCTTTTTTTCTCCCCCCCAACAAGTGCGTGCTTAAATACTTTTAAAAAACAAAAAAAACAAAACACTTAACCACTTTTAGCTGCAATCTGTACTTTTATCATTTCTGTAGAAGACTTGACGTAAATGTGCACTACATGAGGGTTTTCTCAGAATATTATCAAATAGATGCACAGAGTATGCATGACTAAACAACAGATTTTAGTATGACTCACAATCAAATCAAGATCTTAGCCATTTTGTACTGATGTTTAGCAGCTGTACAAAAAAAAGATATCCATCAAAGAAGAGGAAGCAACGCTCATTTGTCTATAGATGCATCAATAAATCAGAGTAAACTGCAGCAACAGCTTGCATGTTTTTCCCTGCCTGAGTACTTGGAAGATAAATCAATCATTTTTTCCCCTAATGTGAACAATGAAACATTATGAGATTGTTTGTTTCCCAGTCACATTTAAGCCTGAATATTGGTGGAGAACATACACAATGCAGTCGGATGTACAGAATGCTAATATATAAAGCAGTCCTCTCCATGAAGGTTAATTGTCATTTACAGAATGAGCACATCATTTATAGCTAAAAAAAAAAAAAAAACACCAGACCTTCATTAAACAAAACTGGCAGTTTTTCAGGAGCAGTAGTTGAATTTACCTTGAATATATAGTTCATACTTGCCAGTCATATGTCCTTCTTCTCAGAGTTCCTTTTTTTTTTGTGAAAGTTATCATTTTCTACACAGTAGCCAACAAGTCATACAGCCATTTGGAACACCAGGAAATTACACACATTCCTTTTTCTCTGTAACAAAATGAACCCAAATCTTGTCTTCTACTTTTTGTGCAGTTATATCCTGAATTTCCAGTTTCATGACTTACTTGGATATGGAAAGAAAATGATCTATGGTGTTAGTTTAACTGAGTTTTTAAGACAGTTGATCAAAATCCAACTTTTAATACAATGGACTTTGTTTTTGAGGGTTCTTATAAGCCAGCAAAAGTAATTATCTACCTAAATGTGCTATTATGGATGGGACTGCATACAACTTTTGAGGTTTGATCTCTAAAATCATAGTTATTTTGTCATATGGGTGAAGTTGAGCATACTGTTAACTCAGATTCAAAAATATACTAATAACTTATTGTCCCATATACTTTTGTAACAATACCCAACACGTAAAATGTGTATTCTCTGAGGTCTTCTTGTTTTGCAGATGATCACATACTGTACATAGATGAAATTTTAAAGGAATCAAACTGTTTTTGATCACCTTAGCCTTTACGTGATCTGAAGACAGGCAGGTTGAGGTGTTTGTCTTTAAGCTCAAGAGTCTCATTAATTGGCAGAAAATGTTTCAAACAGTTATTGCCTTATAAGTGTATTTGATCTGACATGTCTGCTTTTGGAAGGTGATTTTTTTTTAATTTTTTTACAGCATCTAAGTATCTTACGTTTTATTTGTCTGTACCTCGAGGTGTATTAAAACCATTTTCATGAAGATTTAGAAAAAAAAAAGCCCTTGAGATGGTTTTTATAGCTGTGTTTAAAGAAGTGTAGATAGACACATCAGTGGCTGTTTATGTGTGTTGGGGTGAGACAGCAAGTAATTATAGTTGTGTGTAAATGAGTTCTTCTGTATGCGGGTGGAAGTCTCATCTGACCAACAGAAATGTGTTCTTTGAAGTTTATTTTAGCTCAGTGTTACATTGTAGAAGAAGGCGAATATTTGTGGAGTTTAAGGCTCCATTGTTGGTGTGATTTTGGCAGATATTAAATGCTTCCAAAATTAGTTGCACCACTTCCTCCAAACACGAGATGATGGAATTTAATTGAATTCGGTTTTACATGCGAGCACAAATTTAAATACCCGCATTGCTTCTCGCTTTCTTCTTTCTCTTTCTGGATTTGTATACGTGGTTATACAAGGTCAGGGTTTATACAATGGTAAATTTACCAGTCTATGCAAATATTCCATCAAATGTATTCCGACTTTTGTCTGGTGATACACGAAGGCGCATCCCGTACGAATGATCTCTGTGTGGGCAGGAAGCCTTGAAGGTTTGCATCATGTCTGCCACGTTCTCCCTGAGGGCATTCTAGCCTCCTTACATGCAGAAATACACACACACTCACTCACGCAACCTACCGTTTTTCCACACAGCGCGGCAGGAGTCTGTCTTCATCTGTCCTATTGATTAATGAAGCAGGCACAGCGGGGTGTCCGAGAGAGGCAGGAGTCTAGATCAAGGCTGCGAGCTGCATCATTGCCAGTCACACAACGCACGCACACACATGTACATGTACGTGCGCGCGCTCTCACATTTACAGACACATCCGCATTCACACATACTTCTTTGTCATGTTCTCTCTGTGTCTGTCACAGCAGACACCAGCAGCCATGACACACAAGTGTACACACATACTGAAAGACATGACCCACACAGCACTGCTGACACTCACATGTTGTCATAGCTCTCAAATACGCCATATCACACTCACACACTCAAAATGAATTAGCATGGCTTGGCTGTGGGGGCTCTAAAGCTGGAAAGGCGTTTCTATAAACATAATGTTTGTAGATTAGTTGGGGTTAATGATCCGATTGCCTCGAAGCAGCCATGGCGTCTATGTGTGCGCGCACATGTGTGTTTTTGGCTAAAGGGAAAATTCACTGCTCTACTGTGCTGTCTCTCATTTCCACATGAGACATGCCCCAGGCACCATTACAAGAGCAGTATTTATGCTATTAGGGAACTGGGTTCGCCACGCTAGCACTGGTACCAGAACGAAACAGCTAAAATTATGTCTTGACTAACCTCAATGGGCAGGTCCAGTGTTTTCTTTGCATAAATGAGAAATTATGACTTGTGTACTTTAAGGCTATTTTTATAAGTCCGCTGTTGGACGATCACGCACATTATTTCAATGCCATGGAACTGTAAAAACTGAGGAGTACAGTGTTTGTTCTCTGTAATAAAAATCCAGTCAGACAGATCCCCCCCTTCCACATCTTTACTTTGGTGTGTAAAATTAGCTTCCAAGTTCAAACCAGAAATAGTCCTCTGCAGAACTTTCAGGCAGCTTGAGTCGGTGGGTTCAGTTAGGGTGTAGTCCCTTCAAACATACCTCCCTCTTCCCCGCAAACACACCTCTCACGAAATTCTCAATGAAAAAGTGCAAGAATGAATGAGACGCAAAGATTATCAGACTGAAAAAAAAACCCAGACCCTCATTTTTTTTTCTAAGTACCCCCCTCACATCCTTCAAGATTTTTTTTTTCCTCCTTGTTTCCCTCCCTCCATCCTTCATTCCCTCCCTTCCTCTCCTCCCGCGTTCCTGTCGAGGCATGCTTGCGTCCCCGCCAACCAACATCGGCGGGGGCAGGGCGAGAGGGCAAGAGGAGAGGAGGGGAGGAGAACAAACAAAGGAGCACTGTTGCTGCCTTGCTGGGGTTTTGGGGAGGGTCGACACCAGGCTGGAGGGGTGTGGGTGGCGGTGGGGAAGGGTGGTTAGGGAGATGTACAGATGGAGAAAGAGTGTGACTGAGGAGGTTTATCATTAAGAATAGCGATTATAAATGAATGGGAGGGGAGCATGGGTGCCTCTTCTGTTCTCAGTCATAAAGAGGACAGGCAGTACCAGTCATTTTTTCACATGCATCCAGACACACACTTGGCACACTCTGCCGTTAGCGTGAGTCTGTATGCGAGTGTGAGACATAGGGGAGGGATGGGGATGGCGCATTGTTTCCTGGCTATTGTACAATATTTGCTTAACCCTCACACTTTATCTGTGCAGCTGTACGCTACAAATGAGATGCCGAAAAGTGTGTATGCGTGGCGACTTTCACAGCTGTTAGCAATTTCATCAGTACACTGTAAGAGAACCCCCCCCCCAAAAAAAAAATAAAACACACACCCACATGCACCCTGTCATTTATTAAAGATTATGACTGTGATAAAAATCATAGTCAAGTTTCAAGTCAAACTATATGTCCTCATTAATGCAGATATAATGGACACAGAAACATGCTAACACATGTATGCAAAATCTAAATAATAAGAAACACAATCATCACCAAACAGGTTATAACCACTCGTACCGGGTCATTTCTCTTCGACTCCAACATGAACCTCATTCCTCAGTACGTTGAGCAATCCAGCTCTGATCTGCAAATACAACACTGGTATATTTTTCTCTGGTTATCTATAGATTCCTGAGAGTTTCACAGCTTTGCCTGTTTTTAAAATATTGACTCAACCCTGTGACAAAATACTACCTTCACGTTCGCAAAAGCACCTCGGCCTTCACCTGAATGAACTGATAATCACTCCCACATCATTTTATATCTGTGTGCCAGCTGAGTATGAGTCACAGGGATTAGTGAACTTTATTGGCAATAACTGAAATACCACGAGGCCCAACTCTGTGTGTTTAATGTATTTATTTATCTTGATAGAAATCCACTTTTGTGAAAGAGTGGTACAGTCCTGTCATTTCTCATTTCAGTTTCCTGTTAGTTCACCTCCCTTAATTTTGCTTCTCTGTTACAGGTCATGAGAGGAGACGGTAAACTAGTAATAGCAGCTTTAGCCTTCAAGGAAGGGAAGCAGAAAACCCCAAGAGCGGAACACAACGAAGCAAAAGACAAGAGTGATGAAAGAGGTAGGAGAGCTGGGTTTGCCCCCGGGGTTATACATTGTCTTGTGTGTTTCTGTGTGTCCTCTGTTGCCCTTCCACCTGGCTGCCTGAGTCAGACGTACACCTTGAGTGGTTTTGATATTTGCATGTGTGTGTATGTGTTTTTATGTGTTTTAGTGTTTCTGTGTTTATTTTTGTGTCCCTGGCATCGAGCCACAACTGCCAGGTGAGCAAAGTATTATCCTGCCTGAGTCACCTGCTACATCCCCAACCTCTCTATTGTATTTAGCGCTCCATCTTTTTCTCTTTTTTTTTCATGTAGAAGAGGAGCCTACCTGGAGAGGTGGATGATATAGCTAAGATTTTCTATCATGGTATATGTAATTCTATGCCATTGGAATAGAATATCCATATGGGCGGTTGTTCTATAAAGTCATACTTCATCATTTATGACAACCTACATATTTTTTATATATGGATGGAACTTCCATTTACAACAGCTGCTTCACATGAGGCAACATGTGAGTTGAGTTCATGTCAAGTCTAGCCTCAGGACAAAGGAGACCAATATGGTTTAAGATGCTAAGTAGCCCTGCTCTCCTGATCATGTGAGGTAGCTGGATTCATGAGATTACAAAATTATACAAGATCCCATAATACAACGCAATACCAAGCTTCACCGATAGATGCATTTCTACCATCATTCAGTATGTACTGACACACTATCTAACCCTATCCACCACCATTTTTCATTTCTATGCATGTTTTTTTCTTTTATGAGGACTTTTCACATGACTAGTCTAAAGAGTGTATAGATAGATAGATAGATAGATAGATAGATAGATAGATAGATAGATAGATAGATAGATAGATAGATAGATAG
>JAPTYQ010000019.1:14894968-14907490 GCA_029814465.1 Ostorhinchus cyanosoma
CCCACAGACGTACAACAAAAGCAACACAGATAATATTATAATCGGATGGAAATTTGATGAATTCTTGCAAAGTCCCTGAGGGTTTTTACTCATATTTTAATGGACACGTCACCTCCTTGTTCAACTCCCATATTTTTCTTAAACTAAACTTGTCAGTCCTTGAGAAGATTAGAGGATGGATCGTCTGGAAGTTTGTTAATAAGCATCCCATATTAAAATCCATCTATCATTCTGTGTGTGTGTGTGTGTGTGTGTGTTTGTAATTGCAGGTCAGCAGAGACAGAGGGAGACGCCATTCCAGCTGTGAGGCCATGGAATAAGTCGACGCACATCCAAACAGACCTGGAAGGGGCGTGAGCAGGTGAGCATTAAGTCAGGCAGCTAAACAGATCACGTCGCGGTATGATATCTGCAGACAGGCAGACAGAGGAGACCGGTCTGTACCTGCAGGCAGAGAGAAACAACTCACAGCACTGTTGCCAGGAATTTCCTCCCCCTCCGAAGAGAGAGAGAGAGAGAGGAGGGGCGAGGGACTGAAGGTGAGAGACGGAGATAAACTGGGGTTTTTACTGATGCTTTTTTATTCAAACCAGATTGTAAAGCCTAATCTGACTCAAACTGGATGGAAATTTTTGCATGTATTCCAATTTAATTTGAGGGGGGGGGGCAGTGATAACTAATAAAGGAGTTCAGGATTCAGGTTTATTCTTTATTTCTTCAGTCACCAAAATGGAGTTGCGTTAACGAGCTAAATAACTACAACGAGCTAACGTGACACATACGTTTCGGAGTGTCTTCCGATCATATGTTTGTAATTTTCTTAACGATGGATTTAATACTAAAGTAAAACTAGAATTATTTGAGCATTTATTGGTCACAGACATGAAAAATGCCTTTGCCTCCTTTATAGCTCGTACAGTGGAAATCTCCTGATTCATCAAAAGCGTCCGTTTGGGTTTAGACGTTTGATGTTTTTCCTAAAATTTGGGTTTAAAAAAAAAAAAAAAAAAAAAATGATTTCACCAGAGGAACATTTTGGAAAGTTCCATAAGTTATTGGATTCCTTCATAGGCTCCACATCCTCCTGTAGCATCAGATACTTTATAAAGTAGAAATAACGTGAAAGTGCCTTTTATTTAATTAACTCATATCATGATTTATATTATTGTGTGCCCACCCCCCCATTCTTTTTTTTTTTCCTTTGTTTTTTTTTTTGTTTCATGCTTAGTGGTGGTTTGTGTGTATGTGATTGGGGAGGGAGGAGGGGGATTGGGTTGGTTAAACTAAGAAAAACAATTTAAGACATTATACCTAAAATGCACCATATATTGTTTTTCTCTTCTTGCATAAAAAAAAAAAACCAGCAATTTGAATAAAAACTTTGCCTCAAAATGAATTATATTATTAGATAAAGTAAATAACAGGCTTTCTGCTTTCAAAGAATATTTAATATCGGCTATGAATAAAGCATGCCAACCTAATTTCTCCTTTCAAATGTTTTCTCTCCCCCCCGCATTTGGTAGGCTACATAATTTACAATATGTTATTTTTAGTTCATTTGTTGTTTTTCTCCAGTGACACTTTGGGTTTCATCTTCTAGAAGTGTTGTTTTTTTCTACTTGATGACAACTAGATGTCTTTTTAAAGAGAGAGAGAGAGAAAAAAAAAAAAGAAGCATTTTTTTCCTCTTTTTCATATTCTCAGTTTTCTAGCTTCATTATGCCTACGTTTGTCTGGTAAATAACAACGTAAAGTTATACTCGAGCGACTTTCACTAGTTTCAAATGTCATTTCAGGTGGGAATAAAATAACCTAAAAACTTAACGTAAACCCAAATGCCCTCTCTTCTACTTGGCTACATTTGAGCCTAGTAATCTACCTTAACCTCAAATGATGATTTTCAATTGGAGGAAAAAGAAAGGAAACGGCGCATTCACACACTGCGGAGATATCGGTTGCAGATGGTTCTTTTGTTATTTTGGAGTAATTGGATATCGCCTTGAACGATCTATCTTTCTGGAATTACTAGGAGTATTTTGACACTAATTGTGAAACTGACGGTATCTGTTACGCAAACTTGTTCTTCTAGTTTGCTTTTGTGGTCACTCAGAGGAGGATATTTGGCATCGTTTCATCCACGTTATGCATTTTTAATCATTAGTACCTTCTTTTACCTTTCATTATTTTACTCACATTGGTTTTGGTCTTAACACAAACATACTTCCTTTCTCAAACATCTAACCTTGTCTTTAGAAACTTACTAAACAAGATCGGCCAAACTGTAACGTGGCCAAACTCTTTCGGGGCACAATTTTATATTTAGTTTGCAAACACGCCACCTGAAATTTTTACAAGTCACAACTCCCCCTACACAAGCCAGCGCCTGCACTTATCTAAAAATGATTCAGTGGTTAAATGTCAGAGCTGTCGGTGCCATTAAGGCCAGCTCGTTTGAAGGAAGGACACCCTTGCCTCCCCTCTCCCTCCTCCTTCCTCTGTCTCTTCTGGTTCCTCTTGCTCAATCCTCTTTCTTCCTCCTCACTCCCCTCAGCTCTCTCATCATCCACCCCCCCCCCACCCACGCTGCCTGGTTTGAGGGCTGATGTGCAGACCTTGTCATTCAGATTAGGGCCACATTGTCAGCTCAGGGCCCTTCTCTCTCTAGTTGCATGTCCTGGATCTTTCTTCCTACTGTCACCCTCGTCCTGCGGCCAAAGAAGACCTTATAAAGCAACATTCCTTCTCATCCACTTCTGTCAATTCCAACACTGTCACTCAAATCACTTTTCGGTAGAGTGGAGAGGCTGAGTTAGCAGTGTCCCTTGCAGCAAGGACTGTGCTTTTTGGTCAGAGTTGGGGTGACGCATCAGCTTGATTGAGTTTGTTTTTGTTTTTCTTTTTTTTTTTTTTATGCTCTCGCTTCCAACTGACAAGTTTCTCTGTATAATATGTTACCTGAGAAGATCGCGTACAACCAGATCTTCTGTTCTGGAGAGACGACAAACAGCACAATCTTACCCATCAGACATGTCAAGCACACATCTTTAGAAATCTGAAAGTAGGAGATTCCTGCTTGATAGCTTACTGAGAAAGGTGCTATTGTTAAGCTTTGAAATAAATACTTGGCAGATGAAAAACACGCCACAAAATCTTAGTCACTCCTCATCCAGACCTGTAAAAACATCCCAATACCATGTGTATCATCAAACCACATCGTGACTCACTGCCACAGCTTTATTGTCACATCAGATCTCATTGCGGCTGCGATTTTTGTGGCACTTGATTTTTGTGCCTTTAGCAAACCTGTTTTTCTGTCACTGAACAGCGATGATTCAGCACTGTGTAATAAAACATGGTGGACAGTTTCTTTACCGGTACTAGACACAATGCAGGAACAGTTTCACATCATAACGAAACAACAGATGCTATTCATCTGGGTGAGAAGACGTGAGTTTCAGACTCAGTGTCTGCTTCATCCTCCGCCATGCATGTAGCCCTAGAGGCAGACTCTCATGAGGCCACTGTGCTTCAATACAGCGTATGATGACTAGCTGCAGCCTCCACCCAGGTGCAGTGTTTACTAAAACCCGCTATGAGTCAGGAGTTTCAAGATGACTTCCCCCTTGTAACTGTTACGTGTGGTTAAATAAAATGTGTTCCCACTGACTGACGCTGTCTTTGGTGAAATAATAATCATGTGTCATAGAAGTTAATAGGGTAGAAAGCACCTGGTTTATCATAGTGCTGCGAAGTGGGACAAAACCACATCTGCTTCGTTTGAATAAGGACTAACAGAGAGGAAAACACAGAGGGATGGTGTTTTTTGTTTTTTTTATATTGTATATTTTTTTGTATCATACTTGTTTTTTCTTATACATTATGTGAACACCGTTACCCACTGTACAAAACACAGAAAAAAAAACACTTTATTCATTCTGTATCTTAGTCTGAGGATGTAATATCCATTCAGTTTTGACCACTAATCTAAGTGTAGTAATAAGTATAGACTTAATTTTGTCTATCCGATTAACTGAAATGAAGATGACTCAGCCACTGCATGTAAAAACACATTTCCTACCCTTTTCCGAAAAGAAGGATATAATGAAAGATGGAGAGAGTACGAAGCCTCTTCACCCACACAGAGGACTCACTCCTCTGCATCTCTAAGCAGACTGTCATCCCCGGTCACCATCAGGTCCATGTTCGCCCCAGTGAACATTCAACGCTGTCGGTGAGTTTGAGCTAAATTGAAAAAACCATCGACCGTTGATTGTACCCTGTGGCTGTCCTGTGTCACCTGGAGTCTTAAAAAAAATGAAAGAACAAGATGTAAAACACAGAAACATTCGCACATGCATTGTATTGGTGTTAAGATTTTATTTAAAAATGCTCAAAGAGAACTGCATCCGTCCTTCACAAAGAAATCCCCGGGAAAGGAGACAATTCCTTCAGCTTTCACAGCAAAGGTCACAATCAACATTCATTGCTGTCGGTGGGTTTAACTGTGTGGAAGAGCTCACTGAACGATGAATGCAACTGTGTCCCAGATTTCATCCGACCGTCACAAGAAATAGCGTCATGATATGCTGATGATGGCATTATTCATTTCTTTGCCCGTCTCCTTCTCTTGCCTCCCACCAACAACATGCGCACACAGGCGGTGTGAACTGACAGGAAGTTCAGATTGCATCTCGTCTCGATCATACCGGCTGGGGTGGAGGGCTTCGAGTCTGGCTACTGCAGCACGGGAAGGACAAAATGATAAAAAAAAAAAAAAAAGTGGAAAATATGACCTTTTGAGGAGAAATGAACGTATATGTACTTGCAAATACTAAGTGTCTGTCTGATGTTAATCATTTTGTAATAAATGTTGAAATAAATAAACTCATTCATGTTTTAATCTGACAATGAAGATATTTTAGTCCTATTTTTTGTCGTGTTTTATCAAATAAACATTTCCAATCAGTGTTGTGAGTCTTTCAGGTCTTTTATTTTGTAATGTACAAGCAAATAGGCTTTAACAAAAAACAATGACCTTCACTATTAATTGTTCTTTTCATCACCTTCACTTTTTTCTTTCTTTTTTTTTTTTTAAACAATTTTTACTTTGCTGTGAAAGCTGCTTTTTTTTATTCCTAATTCTAAATCAAGATAAATATCCTGACAGTTATATTAAATGCTTGAGAATTATTTTGTCTTTAAGGATTAGTCATTTAAGAAGCAACAGATTAGTGGCTAAGTCGTATACATGTCTAGTAAATCCAGTACAGTTTTGACAAACCTGTGCACACCAACCTAACGTCAAGCTAACGGCGTAGTTAAAATTCAAAGAACAGATGAGGAATCATTTCAACTCTGCACAGTCTTTCACTGTTAATCATACTCTTTTTTTTTTTTTTTTTTTGCCTGGGTTCATCTAGTTTTCACAGTGCACCAGATAAGTCAATCAGTTCCAGTTTAATAGTGTTTCTTTTGATAATAAAATGTAAAATTGGGCATGTAATTAAAATACGATATGCAAAATGGAAGAGAAGTTAAAGACATGTAGGTATCTAGTTTGTCATAGTATATATTTTTAAAATAAATTCAGTAAAATTGTGTAAGTTAAATGTATCGTATGTGTATGTGCCCACTATATAAGGGTACTACAAATGCAAATAATCCTCACGATGTAGTTTTTCTCCACTTTTATCCCACTGTTTGAGTAGGTAGTTATGTAAATGATACATTTGCACATCAATGATAAAACAGCCTTATATAATTAGGTACTGTCCCACCTAATAAGAACCTGTTTATTATTTCAGTGAAGAACAGTGGTGCTTTTGTGCCATAACAGCTCTTTTGACCAGTAAAGATAAAGCATCCATGCTGTGGGGACAAACCCTTTTAGTTTCATTTACATAACATGTCACGATCTACATTTTCAACAAAACACCACAACTGAAATGTAAAAAGCAATAAACATTCCTGTTTTTAAGACAGTTGAGGTTGCGCATTTATTATGTAAATATGAGTAAGTTATTCAAGTCAAACTGATGACATGTAGGAGCTGCAGTGAATTAATGCCTTGCTCAGGTCACCGAGTCTTGTGGTTGACATTAAACAAGAGCAGAGGTGTTGATTTATACCAAAATATTTAGGAGAAAATAAAAGCAGATTTACAAAAGGAGAGAAAAATGCTTCATGTGGTCTAATAGGTAAAATACATAAAACTGAACATCTCAATTCCTCATTATTAGGTTTGAAGTTGATGTTTTATATAAGTTATTAAGCAAAATAAATGCTGTTGAGGAGAGGACAGGAAATGAAGTGGCGTTAGATAAATCCAGGATTCATAACTTCCACTGTCCACTAGGGGGACGTCAAAGAACAGGACATGAGACAAAAAAAACTCATCCAGCTCAGGTTTATTTTCTGGGTGTTTTTTTTTTTTGGGTACAGTTACATAAAGCGAAGTACAATGCAGTGGCAGATGAAATAGAAAATCAGAATTTTAAAAAAAGTCAACACTACAAATTACAAGAACATGAAAAATCTCAAGTAATGCTATTTTCACAATGGTTTAAAAATACTTCAGTGGATCTTGTTTTCAGTCTACAGTATCAAAATACATCAAAATTACCTGCAGAAATAAAAAAATATAATCTCTAAAAAAATATATAGTGGTTCATGTTAATGCATTTTCTGTGATATAAAAGTACAGTGTTGGTTCTCGAGTATTGTTTAGGAAGTACCTTGAGGAGATTTGGTTTAGATTTGGAAGTGTGGTCATTATTTTGTAGAACACTGGGTGAGTTTATAAGACATTATCAACAGGAAAATGTTCAATCATGGACAATTAAGGATTCGTCTGATCAATCTCCAGTACATATCTAATGTATAACAAATTTATAACGGCCCAGAACTGTTCAGTGTCAATAATCAACATTGGTCTCAACATAATAATCTAACAAACTAATTTAGCTGCTCGTTTTATACATAATTTAAGACTTAATCAACTGTACAAAACAAAAAATAAGATGGAAATCCAACCATGTAAACAAACTACCACAGTAGCATTAGCTTTACAGGATTCTACGGTATGTTGATTTACTCAATTACTCTAACAAAAAAGTGTTTTAAAAAACAAATTTCTACTTTTTTTTTTTATAAGACATGTTTGAAGTTGTGCAAAACAAATGTGCCACCAGCAACATGTTTATGCAACACAAGACTAACAAAATGAGTTTCTGATTTAAGTTGAAAACATTATCTGCAGTGCTAGTGATGAACTAAGTGTGATTTCCTGTGACTTGATTTCCACGTCATACTCTTAATTAAACCTCTTTCTGTGACGGAAAACCTCAAATGCTAATTACATGATACTATTATCGTTTAAGATTCACCTGAGAAGATTAAAAAAAAAATGTGATAATGAAGTGAACAGACAGATAAAGATGCAAAACAGAAATGTGATTGGTTAGAAGTGCATTTACCAAACTGAAATCTTACCAAAATGAAGAATAAGAAAGACGCTGCTATCTGGCGTTGCTATGGGGCAATAGTTCAGAAGGACAAAGCAGTGAAACACAAACAGAATCTGAAATATATGTAATCAGTGACATCCTGACACTGTCCAAACAACATTTCTGTTTTTTTTTTCCCCAAAAGTATTTCATCTAAGGATTGCGTTGCAGCATGACTGTGCTTTTTTCCCCTCAGTTCATTTTGCCGTCCTTCTTTATTGTCTGATGTCTGCTGGTCTGAGCTGTCTCTCACCCTCAGCCAGGAAGATCTGCATGGCCCTGTAGAGCAGATGGACGCCCAGCTCCCTCTTCCTCTTCAGCTGCCAGTTAGACACAACACCATAGAAATCCCCTCGCTTCTGATTTGTGAGCTTCTTCAACCCTGGGACGCGATTGAAAAATAAAAGTGGTTACTAACAAGCTTGTTTAATATGAAATGTACTCATTATTTTGGCCACGTTAACACGTCACACCCCGTCATGCAAATTAGCTAAAATATATGCAATGAATTATTAGAAAAGTTGTGCCTTGTAGTTCTTTGTCACACACCTAGAAAACTTTAAATGCTATTTTAACACATGAACACCTTATAAAATACAGTAATAGGTCAAGAGTATTCATGATTTTATAAGTACTTAGATGTCTGTTTGTAATATTAAAATGATCAGTAACCCAAAAGTAAAGAAAACCGAAAAAAAAAAATTAAATTAAATTAAATGTATACGCCTCCGTCAAATTTCTCAACTTTTCATGTTTTCCAATGATGTAATATATGACATTTGACAACCCACTATCTTTTATATTTCCATACACACGGTTCCCCATGAAGTTGGAATAATTTGTTTTCAGACACATTCCTCTCTTTTCTTTCCTATTTATATGCATCAGTCACCTTTGATCAGGTGTAATGACACTTCCAGTTACACTTTATCTATCAAGAATAAATCACATTTCACAATAAGAGGTAAAAATATTTTGTTCCGCCTTTAACAGTGTGTTAACAAGTCAGAGAGAAAAATCCCACTGTGAACCTTTTCTTTGAATCCCGTCACACTAACTGAGCTATGACATTTGCTAATCATCCAATTTGGTCATCTTTAGAAGTCCCTTAAATTGCTCTTGACATATAACCTGTAATAACAGTTTTGATATTTAATATTCTTCAGATAAGGCAGATACTCCATAGGTTTAATTTTGTCTGAGTCATGATAATAGTTGAAAAACAGCCAGTTCTTGGCTAAAAAGGATTTAGTCCTGACTACTTCTAAATGCCATGCTACGTACTTAATGTGTGCAATAATTACTTGATAATTGACATTAAATAAGCCTTGACATTTAAGACAACGATACAGAAGGGGACTGGTGTTCAAATGGACTTCTATAGATTAGATCTTCGTTACAACGGCGATAATTGGAGGAAGAGTTTCAATTGTACTCACCGATTGCTTCCACCATGCAGGCCTCTCTGGTGTAAGCCTCCACTGGGATGACATTTTGGAAGCAATGCAGAGAAATGACACCCTGCTCTGCATTCCACACCTGAAGGATGTGCTGCACTTTGGGACACAGTTTCTAACACGGAAACAACAGGAACCTCGTTTTATATTCATGCTGCAGATCATATTTGAATCAGAATTTGATTGCTTATCAGTGATCTACATATGCCGTCTTACCTTTGCCGTCTTGTCTCCTTTGTAATACTCTAAAGCCTCATATAGGTGACTATATGGGCGGGACCGTTTCCCTTTGCCCACATAAAATATGGAATGAATAAATGTCTGAAAACATTCCTGAGGAGTCATTGTCTGACTGCGGAATGGAAGGTTATTTGTCACCCTGAAAAAAGAAAAAAAAAACTTTATGACAACTGATGAAAGTTCATAATCAGCTACGAACAAGAACTACAATATCAACGAGACACATCCACTATCCTTACATCATAAACAGGGTTCTTACAGGTTTCTACAAGTTAAATTTAAGATTTTTTAAGACTAAAAACAGAATTTAATCTCCATTTCACAGGTTATTTCACAGCCAAAAACAGGCAGTAACTCATGACTCCTAGAATTTAAGAAAACTTGTGTGAACCAGGTGGAGAATGAGCTTTTCTCCAACCAGGCATTATTAAATTAGTATTTCCCTACGCTCACTTTTTCCTTTGCCGTTCTTTAAAGTTCCCAAAGTCAGCTTTCTCTGGAGACTATCGGCTGCACGTGTTGGGCTGAATGTTCTGTGATCATTTCTCACCAGAGGCTGCAAAGTTAGCCATAATTGGTTCCTAAATTCTATATAAATTGTCAGGTTGGAACCGAGTCGACTAACGTTACATTCTTTGCAGGTTGTTCATTTCACAGACACATTTAAACACAATACAGCAAACACGTTTACAGCAGCATAACTTAAGCCCTAGCAAATCAAATTTAATACCTTTGAAAGACTTTTTAATTCATTAAATACAGAGTTGTAAATTCAAGACTTTTTAAGATTAGGATGTAAGAATGTGGTAAAGAATTTGACCACATATTGAAATTCAACGTCTGCTTTTAGCCCATTTCTAGAACATGCAGGAACACACCAAGAACTAGGAGCAGCAGGTTTGCCATGGTGGATGCCTGGGGAGCAGATGGGAGGTTGGATGAATCAGCCAACAACTTTTTCTGCCAGTCTGTGGAATTGAACCTTCGACCCTTTGGTCACAAGCTGACTCTCCGTCCCTCTGGGCCACGGCTGTCCCACAAGAACCCTGATAAACCGTTAATTTCTCTGAATTTGTAGCAACCTATGCTTGATGACAACCTTGAGTGTATTTAATTAGTGGCCTTGACCTTTGACCACTAAAATCTTTTCAGGTCAAGTGAGTGTTTTGTGACGATCTCTCAGGCCCTTTCTAAGACACCGCACTCTAAACATAACGGGCCCCGACAGACACACCTCGGACAGCCCTACAGACACATCATGGATGCACTGAATTAATCATAAATCAGCATGTGTGATGACAGACCTGGGGTCGAGCAGGAGGTAGTTGAAGCTGGACTTGATGATGCCTTCCCTCCATTTTCTGTTCTGATCTGGTTGGTCAAACTGTTCGCACAAAGCCTGCTCGTCAGCCTGGCAATTCGGCAGCTCAAAGGTCTGCAGGGCGCGGCACAGTTCTGGACTGTAAGCCGAATCTACAGAATAAAAGATAGAGACAAAACAGAAATGTTAGTTGTGGTTATAACAGGGAAAATAATACCACACTAACAGTTATTCTAGTCGTTATTTAATAGTCACATTACAAGTCAGGGGTTTGTATCCCATCCTCTCACCTGTTTGAGTCTGATCTGTCAGTTTCTGGGGTCGTGGTGTTTGGGTCTTCAACTCCTGCAACAGGCGGCGCAGCTTTTGCATGTAGGTGGGCCTGGTGCGGCTGCTGATCGGGCCAGGGCTCTCCCCCAGCTCCTTTAATTTCAGCCTCAGCTCCCTGTCAGTCAACCCTTTTGTTTCTGGGAACATTCTGACTTCATCATTTTCCTCCTTTTGTAGCACTGTCTGGGGTATCTGGTTTTCCTTTTCTTTGTTATTCATCACGCCAGTATGCATAGACCGCCAGTCATAGAGGATTGTCTCCTCGTTGCTGGTAGTACTCAAACTAGAGCTGAGTGATGTGTTAGCAGTAGGTGGGATGTGGATCTCTATAAGCTTGTGGCCCTGCTCCGTATCAGTGTAAAGATACTCCACTGGCTCATCCAGATCCTCAATGTGTGGACGCCCCCCAGGAGTGTAAGAAAGGTTAGCCAGGTGCTGTGGCCTCCGACAGTTTGACAGCCAGTTCATACTATACCTGGGTGTGCACCCCGTGCCTGGGGTGGAAGGCAGATCAGAGGACTCTTCCCTTGACCGTCTTGGAGAAAAGTAAGAGGAGCTGGATGAAGATGACACAGAGTCAGGCTGAGAGCTACAGTCCTCAGTGATCCAGACGTCATCCTGACTGTCAGCTGGATTTTTACAAGCAGCAGCGTTCACATCAGCCTTTGTTGTTGCCTCATCTGTACTTGTCAGATCATCAGTCAGAAAATCCCTGTCTTCAGTGGAATCCTTGCCTTGTATAGCCAGGGCAATGTCTGCAAAGTTTCTTTCATATGCATCCACTGTTGTGTCAGGGTTTTTCTCCAGTATGACTGTGTCAGATAAAGTCTGGGATTCAGCAGCAGAGTTCGTCCCACTCTTGGGCAGGATCAGAGTATCAGCTTGGCTAAAGCCAACACTGTCAGCAGCTCCCATGGTGCTGGACTGTGTGTTCTGTGATTCAGTAGGTAAGCAGTCTCCTCCTGTGCTACTCCCTGAATAGAATGCTGTATGATGATTCACATGTGGAGAATTCTTCAAGTGGTTATTGTTCTGAGACCTGGGTGTCTGCCGCCAAGTCCTAACTGGCGTAGGCAGGGTCTCCTCAAAGAGAGAAGTGACAAACATGCTCTCTGGGGTTCTGCTGGTTCTCAGTGAACACCGACTCAACCTTGAGTGCGACCTGCCCGTTACAAAACTTGGTGTGAAAGAAAGGTCAAAGTCTTCCCTGAAGTCATCAGCCAGTGGGGTGTCTGCCACCGTCTCATCAACATGACTGCAACCCTCAATTGCATCATTAGTTTGATGATTTACTGCAGATAAGGCCAGTTTATTGAAGGTACTTGGTAAATTTTGTTCATTTTCAAGTTTAAAATCTGTCTGTGGTCTAACACTTTGACAATTACCATCCTGCCTCTCAATTACAGACCCAGAACCTGTGGGAATCCCATTTTCCCTGTCTGATTTAGTACCAACAGTCCCCTCTTCTACAACAGAGAGGAAGGTTTGTTTGCAGGTTGTAGAGACATCCAAAGCACTTGTATAATGGTCACTGTCACAGCTACTGTAATGACTACTTGTGGTCCCACTGCTACTGCTGCCCCCACAGGAATGTCCTGGCTGTTCAGACATATTCACTTGAACCTCCTCTAAATTTTCATCATCTTTTTCATCATCACTCTCTACCAAA
>JAPTYQ010000019.1:14916014-14930622 GCA_029814465.1 Ostorhinchus cyanosoma
GAAGCCGGTAAAGGTTCAGTGTGTGATCGATCTTTAGTGACATCTAGAGGTGAAGTTACAGATTGCAACCAGTTCAGCTTCTTCCCTCACCCTCCCCTATGACGGCTTACCAAATCCCCATGGAAAAGTCATGGTATATTTGGTAAACTCTTAACGTTTTAAATACAGGGTCAAAAGTGAACGAAGAGCGAGAGCTACTGTGGAAACGAGCTGGACTTTTTGAAAATTGAACTGAAAATAAATCAAGTGTCTCCATCCACTGTCATTGATTCAACTCCATGGGTTTTACTGGTGAATCAATGTTGCAGAAGATGACGTGTTTCCATGGTAACTGCGGTGCCTCTGAACGTCCAAATGGGTCATATCTGATGACCGAGAAAAGATGAATAACTGTATTTTACACCAATTATTGACATGTATTGAATGGATTAGAGGGTCAAGAGGTCTTAGACAGTTTATATCAATAGATGGTTTTGTAGATGGTGGATGTTTGGGTCTTTATGGGTTGATAAGAGCAATAAGCAATAAGTCATATATAAATTCCATTTCACACGACAGGAACAGAAATTATGACTCATAGCACCAACACCAGATCTTTTACAAACGTATTAACATGTTTTCCAGAACAGATGTAGCCTATGATACATCCATAATTATACTGTTAAGTCTGAATAAGTCTATAAACATGGTCAAACAGTGTCAGTGAAAACAGAGGTCAAAGTCTAAATTCCAAACCACTGGAAAACTCTGCAGACGGTAGCCTACCTGCTTGCTTGGCACGATGTAAAATGGACTTGACTTCATTCCCAAACGAGGCGCTACAGTTGTAGCGTTCCACGGCGGCAGTGACACCCACAGTTCCATAGTTGGCCTTTACACCACATAAGTATGCTGTGGCTGTGCCGGCACTGTCTGGCATCTGCTGGTCCACGTTATACGTCTGCAGGAGCCAAAGATGATCACACATAAATACCAATACATACAGTGCATACATATTTTCACATATTTTTATGTTTGACCTTGAATATTGTATATCATGTAAATGGGATATGCATTTGTTGACATTTTATGATATTTAAATACATCAAATGCAAATGTTGCATTCATTTTTCTGCTTTTCCACCTTTACTGTAGATGTTTCATTGAATTGCAGATATTTTTGCTTCATATCAAATTGACTGGTTGACATATTGTTTTTAATGCTTGGAAATTCATATTCATAATTATGATACGTTTAGGATTAACATTATGGTATATTTTATTGCCCCAACAGGAAAATTTAGTGTCATATTACAGCTGAAATGGTAAATGCATATCATACAGTTACAATACTATACATATGCAGCAGTTTTAGTCTTATTTTTTAGTTACAATTTACTTGAAAACACTTTTTATTTGTTTGTTTTAATGCACTGACCTTAGAGAGGGCTAGATAAGGAAAGGTATCCATCACCAAACTTGTCTCTTCCCCTGATTGTCCTGCCAGTTGGCCTTTGAGGATTCGGGTAGCAGTTATTGTTGGTACTCCCATACCTGGAAGCAGGTGGAAACACACCTGAATGTTAGGTAACATCACATACAAACGCTACCATTGTGCTCTGTGAACCTCATAAGCCTCAGCTGATGGGAGATTCTTGAGGAGGATGAAAGACATGTGAGTTATGTGGTATTTTATGTGGGATGAGTTTGTATTGAGGAAGGTATTTCTTACTTGTTTGGACTTTCACTAATGTTATAATAACAAGCTTAGATTAAAATTAAACTTAAAAAAATAAAAAATAAACACGTAGTCACCATCAATCCTATGTACAGTTGTCAACAGAATCTTACACAGAACAAAACTTAAAATTAAAGATATATTTTTTCTCAGACAGGTAGTGCCACTGAGTTGTTCCGGCCAAGAATTAACACCTGCAATTTTTATTATCATTTATGAGGTGATTAAATGTTACTGTTCAAACCTAAACGCTGATAAGCTCCTTTATCTGCTTCTATTAGAATGTGCCTCTTTGAGTCAGAGCTGAGATTACTGTAATTTTTCACCATAAATCTATAAATCTTGTTTTGTTTTTTTTAAATTCAAATGTGTGCTTTAAAGACTTTTGGAGCTGTTCGATGTGACACAATGGAGTTCTTGAGTTTACACTAAATTCTTTGTCAGAGTTCGCGAAACCACAATAATGATCCCTTTCATTTTTAAGCTCCATTTGGTGTCTTCTTACCTGAAAAGAATAAAATAAACTGAAGGAGGAAATGACTTGGAATTCAAAGAAACCACTTGAATATTGGGAATAATCTTTTGGTCAGACTTACCATCCCCCAAGAAGAGGATGATGTTCTTGGCCTGGTGCACATTGGGCTGAACATTCAGGGCAGCGTGCAGAGCCTGCCTTCCTTTGTTGTTCCAGTAACTTGCATGGAGTTCCTCAGCTGTATGAGCAAAAAAAAAAAAAAAAGCACCAAAGTTTATCAAGTTTCCATCCAGTGACCAGGTATTTGATATAGTCTAAGTTAAAGTATGTCATTTATACAATCAAATCTTTTATTATCACTGTGTATTTACACTAAAAGGACAATAAACTTACACTCGTAGAACAGTGACATTAATGATAAATAATAAACAAAGTTACAAATATCCAATAAAAATGGTCATATTGATCATTCAAACAGAATTATAGGAAGTAAAAAAGATATGTGAAACAAATCTGCACAAGGTGTATTATATATATTTTTAAGAATATAATAAGTTGCTGATGATGACATGATGTCTGTCTTTCACTCTAGAAATCCAGTTGTATAAAAAAAAAGACAAAAATATCCAGTTGTATTATTCTGATATTGTAATAAGAAAGTAAGCATTATTTAGCAGAAAACTACAAAATGTAGCAGACACTTACGAGAATAAGACACAGTCCCCTGAAGTGAAATGAAAACCAGTAATCCAGTTAGTATTAGTTTTTGTGTGTTGGCCATGGTGTCGACTGTTTGTGAGCGCAGTTACGTTTCTCCACACATTTTATAGCTGCAGTCAAAGAGTAAAGGGCACATGGAGGAACTTTTCAACGTGAGCAAGAGGTTGTATACACCGCACACACTTAGAACAAGAGCAAAGACTGTTATACATGTCATTATCTGAACAAACACAACACACTTCCTCATGGTTATTCAACATGTAATGGATGTGACTGAAGTTGAAAGTAAGTCATTTGTGGTAAAGTAGCAAAATTTCACTCTGAGCTAATTTAATTCCAAATGACAGAACACTGCAGATTAAACTGACTAATCATTAATCCTTATAACAGACAAATTCATTTATTATCTTTTCTCTAATCCGGCTCAGCTAAAAAAAATTAAAAATAAAAAAATAAGAATACTGCTGATATGAAATAAATGTGACAGTAATGAGTAGTTACTGTTTTGCAATTTGAAGCACAGTTCAATGTTTTTTTTGCATAAATCCTTTTCTAACAAACTGCAGAGTTTATGTTGAATAATGATTCATTCTGAATTTAATGGTCTGGTTGATCTGAATATAGTGTTTTTCATAAATGTGGTTATAAATCCTCTCTGATGACTTTGTATTTGGCATAAATGTGAACTATATTATCACTGTATTATTACCGACATTACATCAGTAATAATTTGGTTAAAGGTTGTTCATGGGACTGATCCTTGATCTTGTTTGTCCACCGTGTAGTTTTTCTTTGAATTTCAATGTGTCTCATTTGCTTTGTGGATGCTTTACAATATGAACAGTGTTTGCTGTGAATAAACTTCATACATTTTGTACTTTCAGGCTATTGCATAGTTGTGCCAATAACTGATTTGACCAAATAAAATTCTGCAAACCACAGACGTGGCTTTATTTCAATTTACATTGTGCATAGGTGCAGAAAAGCTGATTCTTTTTTTCCCTCAAACCTAGCAAGGCCAAACTGGGTATTTGGTTTCCAAAAACACTCCAAGAAAAACTGTAATATCAGCATATTTCCAGGAAACTAAGGGGCCATAAAACAGTGTTACCTGAAGGAACTGCTAATCTGAAAGAACTGAACTGGAGAATGTATTCATTAAGAAACTGGATTTTTTTAATCCTTATACCAGTAACATTTGCAAAAACACAGTAGAAAAATACAATGACAATATTTGCTTGCAAAATACATTCAGGTAATCCAAATCCAAATAGATAACATATTAAAGGACAGAAAATCTGATAGAAAACAGATTTACTATTTGGAGAAAATGAGGTCATAATAGCAACATCCACGATTTTCAAGGTACATGTTTTATGTTCCTGAAAGACCCAGAATGAGTTACAGCATCTTCTTCAAAAAGTCTTATAAGGTTGGTTGGTGCTTCCACTTTCCACGACACAATAGCTGCTCATCCAGGTTTCCGTTGGCATCCTGTCATGTATGTAAACCCACGCAAAGGCCAGAATGTACAGGGTGTCCCAAAAAAATGGACATCATTTGAGGTGTCTATATCAGAGTGAGAAATGCTACTTAATAGGATTTATTTTGGACACAAAATGTTTTATTCTACAAATTTCAAACCAAAATTCTGGGGGATGGTAATTTTATAATGTTCCAAAGTTATGACAAATGTTCAAAGTATGCGCCGCTTGTGACACAGCACACATCAAGTTGGTAGTGGCGTTCCTGCCACGCTCGCTGCAGCATTTCCTGTGTCACATTCTCCAGAGCCGCACTGATTCTCCTCTTGAGTTCCTCTACATGTGGTGGGATACAGACCAGTCCTTTTACGTAAACCCACAGAGGGAAAACACACGGGGGCCATTTCAATAGCACGTTGTCTCCATCGTTAGCACGTTCAGTCCATCTTCCTGGCAGATTCTGGTGAAGATAAGCTCACACACTGAGTCTCCAGTGCGGTGGAGAAATGATGTCACAGTTTTTGGGACAACCTGTACCAGTGTGTGAAAGTCTGAAAGCTCAGTCATGACGCCTCAACTTATTTCCTTGTTTCAAGTTATTGTTAGTGAAGGATAATGTTTAAAAAAGGAATTTCAACTTCTTGTTTACACTTGATGGCTGGTTGATAGAAGTAACTGTAACTCAGGAAAAGGAATGGAAAAAATACAACTAGCTGCTAGCGTTAGCTGGTTAGTGCAAGGTACTAGTCATGTTTCTAGTAAGAACTGATCACTTGAATACCCATCATCATTATGAAACTTGCATGTGTGCAAACATGCAATACTGGCCTTACAACAAGCAGGTACTGCATGCATGTAACAATTCATATTTTGCACACATGCCTGGTTGAAAAGTTTCTTTTCCCTCCTGAATGTGTGTGAATGGATGGTATGAGTGTTGAGTGCATTTACGGGTCGGTATTGCTGAATACATACAATGCAAGTATGTGTGTTTTTGTGTACGTCATCTGAACAGCCAGAAGAGGATAACTGTGCCTAACAGCAGGTTCCCAGATATGCTCACACTCCGGGCTGAGCTGTGGGAGTGAGCTTGAGAAGGACAGTTTTTGTATGGCTCCAAACAGGCAGCATAGGCCATTACATGAGCCACATAGTTCTGCTCTTTCACTCCATGGAACAGGTGAGCCATTGGGCCTTTGGCGTAGATGGCCACATCCTCCCCACCATGGGTTTCAGCATCCAGTGGGACTGCAGCCTGCTGCATGTACTCCTCGTCATCTGGAGGGGAACAAGTGGAGTGAGAAATATGCTATTATATTGTCAGTTTTCTGTATTTTTTGAAAGATTACTCTGCATGGGGTCCACTGAGAGTCAAAAGGGTTTGAAGCTGTTCCAAGTAACTAAGCATCTTCATTGTGAAGTTTTTCGTACATGAACATGCTTGTATTTCATTAGCCCCTTTTACACAACATTTCTGTTACAGGAATATTTCGGTTTTATTCTGGAACGACGTCTGTGTAAATGAAATGCTGGGATCATTTGATTCCACCTTTATCGTGGCTCTCTAACTCCTCTGGAAGTAGTAACAAAACCGTGATAAAGGTGGAATCATGATTCGGGAACGCTACTGAACACCTCTCATTCTGCAAGCAAGGTGTTGTTTTGAGGACATAATGCGTGTGCGAACCCCCGCGCCAGGTGGACTTAAAAATGAGCGTGGGATGTGTCCAGTAAACGAACATATCAACGCAACCATAAAAGATGTTGGACAGATCTGTGAGCTGATGTCACTTCAGGTGGAGGACTCTATCCATGCTAACTTTTGTGGAATGGTGAAAGACTCTGAAGAGGTCAGCAACACCGCTATGCTCAGGGTATTTTTGATGCAACAGTTATACGTCACACTATACGCTGCGCTGCGTCACCGCCCACTTTGATTCTGGAACACAGGTAAAGTCCAGCCTGTCTCACTTCTGTTACTCCTTTGGCTGCGGAACTCCTTCAATGGTGGAAAAAAGGTGGAATCACATCTCACCTTTTTTCCAGGATCTCTATGTAAAATTGGTTACAATACCTGTATAATCCGGTTAAATATACTGTACAACTATCAGACAAACAGTACTGTGCAAAAGTCTACAGCCAATATTATGTTCGCTGGTTTAGCAAAGTTATAAAGGCCACACGAGCATTTCTCAGTCTCTGTATTAATATACAAGCTGGATGTATGGGAAGCACGTACAGCAGTAAAAACACAAGTTTCAGGGAAAAAGAACTCCAGAAAACCAAAGTATTATTAGCAGTGGTATTTAGTGTGACCTCCCTTTAAACTTAACCTGCATTTAACCCTTTTGTTGAGACACTATTAGATTTGTTGCATTAAATATCTGATGTTTTATACCAGGTTTCATTCAACACATATCAGACGTTTGTGCTGCTTCTTGTCATGGGGTCAGAGGTCACACTAGTGATTTCAACCTCTAGAAACAATTTCATCTAGTCTTTTCCTGTAATTTGTGAAGAAAAGAGAAAGAGAAATAAATATGTAGAGTAGACTCATTTCAACCCTGCAAAAACATCAAACCTGGAGGTGGCCTAAAACTTTTGCACAGTACTTTGTGTGAATTTATAGTTAATGGTGTTGGTCAGTTTTCAACTTAGAGCAGTACTGTATTTTCTTTTAAGCTGTAGAAATCTTCATTGTACTTTTTGGGTAAAAGGACAATCTTCAAATCTTTTGTGTAACAATACTGGGTTGTTGGTGTAAATCTCAGCTTAGTTGCAGCAATTTTCTTCTCTCCTTCCTTTACATTTACTGTAAGAGCCGTAGCATGAGAGGTGGAGCTTTAAATCACCAGTTAAGCATATCTATTATATGCATATTCACCTTTGTCAGCAAACAATTGTCTTCTCCAGTCACATTACAATTGATATTTGTATGAACATTGACCTTCAGCATTGCAAGCAAAGTAAATCTTAAGAGCGGTTGGTAGTTAGATGCCTTTTAGCCTCACTGTCACATCAAGTAAAAACCATGCCAGTGCACATCTTTGGATAGTTGTAAGATTACACTTGCCCCTCAGATGTGTCTGTGGTGTTTGGAAATTTTTCTGTAATCAACATAATTAAACTTAATTACACCATTACAGAACCCAAAAATGTAAATCTCTTTGATAACATTCAAAGGCAAAATCGCCTAAAGATGAACATTTGCTCTTCACAAATGCATAAATAATGCTTGAAAACTTGAAAATGCTTTGTAAAAACCTCATAGTCATTCTAGATGAAGGGACCTGCTGCAATTTGTGGCTAAAGCATATAAACATCTGTGAAAAAGCTTCCTTCTTCTTCTGAATATACAGCACACGCATTGCCTAAAACTTCTGGATACCTGCAGCGTTCTAGTGTAATAAATCCCTCCCCTGTAATTACATGTTTCTCTGTGGTGCCAGGTGGGTTTAGTGTGTTCTTCTAAGACCTGACTACTGTCTCCAAAAACATAGAGTGACGCCATTTCATTCAAAAAGACTAAACTGGGGGCTTGTAAAAAGGTAATTCGTGCCAGGATAGAGGTATTTCCACCTTTAAGTATACACACTCATGCAATGACTAATGCCAATGGTGCAGAACAGGAGGAGGAGGAGGAACTGGATCATTGCTGTCCAGTGTTCCACAAAGAAACATAAATGGCTTTTTTAAAAAAACATAGTTACATGAACTCAGTGAAATCAGAGCACAAAACGCCATAAATGTTCATTTATTGTGTCATGATCCCCCTGTTTTCATTGTCTTTTCTCAGTATATCTTTCCCTTTGCAGTTTTCCTACTTTAACCCTTTAAACCCTGACGTGTCTGGGGTGCTCATCCTGAATGTATGATTTATATAAATATTCATAAAAATTCAACTGTTTCCTCAATCAGAACAAAAATCAAAACGTGGTAATAGAATAGACATTGTTCAGCATGCTCAGTTCACCCCATGCCACCTGTGCAATGGGGGGCAAAATACAGAACAGTAAAACCGACGGTAAAATAGACAGTTTGGGTTTTTTTTCTTTACACCGTTCTCCTTGTTTTTTTGGTTTTTACTGATGTTTGCAGTGTTGTGGTGATTTTTTTCTACTGTGTTTCTACTGAGTTTTGACCATGTAACTGCTTTTTGGACTTCAACCACATGCCAAAAAGCAGCTGGACTGATTTAGAAAAAAAGAACTCCAAAACAAAAACTACTGGGCCAAAATTCAAAGACTGGTTGTGGTTCAATGTGTTCCAGTTCACAGTACAAGTTCAACATCCTAAATCTCTTATTGATGTACACTCTGAATGCCTTATTTATTACAAACCTGTCAAACTTCAATTCCTGTTAAATTCACAGAAGCTTGTTTCATTGAAATAATGTCTCAGGTATTAAAGGGTTAAGGAAATTCCTCCACTCACCTGTGGTTTCCCTCTACTATCTCATTCTAACCTGTTGTCCTTTCTGTATGCATACTCTCACTTCACTCACCTTCACTTTCCTCCTAGACTGTAAAGTGCATTTCCTCGGCTGGGAGTCTTTTCTTGTGTTTTCCTAATGTTTTATTCTGCTGGTGGACTGTTTTTGGACTTATGGCCCCTTGGACACCCCGGCTTTTCTGCAAACTCACCTGCCTGCCTGTAAGCCTTTCTATAATCTCTTCAACTGCCTGTGCTAGCCTCTGCGTCTGCATTTTCCCTGCTCTCCAAACTCACACCATAACATTATCGGTCTTTGGGAGAAAAACACTGGCGTGACTCAGCCATAACCACATCAATTCACACTGTCTGTATGCACATCAACACAGACGAGTGCCACATCTGAAAGGCATTAGTATGTTCTTACAGTAATCCACCATTGTGATGTTCCCTCTGGTTCCGTTTATATGAACGTAACCCGGGCCGTTGGCATACAGGATACTGGTAAAAGGCATTCTGTCATCAGCTTTCTTTGGTGCCAGACCTAAACGACAAGAAATGATGGAAAAGATGAAAAGTATTGGACAAACTGTATAATTTCGCTTGTATGCAAAAATAAATCACAGGTTTGCAAGTCATTTATGAAACAGAAAACCCAAAGCTTTGACTAAAATTCTTCAAATATTTATCTATTTACTGTGTGTGATATGTTTACTGCTTCCATTATTTGGTATATAATGTGAACAATACCAAAGATTGGATTCCCTCGGGGTGTGTTGCCACCAAAGGTGAAGACATGGGAGTGGTCTGCAGTGACGACAGTGAGCGTATCGGATTCTTTGGTTAGCTGTGCGGCACGTTGAACAGCTCCGTCGAACATCACAGCCTCCGTTAGTGCCAGTTTGGCGATGCCATCATGGTGTCCATGATCAATTCTCCCTCGTAATTAAAGACCACAAAAGAAGAAGATCAGAACTATGCTAATATATGTTGATGATTTTAATAAAGGCTATTCTATTCTATTCTATTCTATTCTATCGTATCGTATCGTATCGTATCGTATCGTATCCTATTCTATTCTATTCTATTCTATTCTATTCTATTCTATTCTATTCTATTCTATTCTATTCTATATGTTGATTATTTTAGAATTTACAGCATTGATATTACTGAATGGTACTCATCTTCCACAAACAGGAAGTATCCTTTTGGATTTTTGCTGAGGATCTGAATGGCCTTCTCCGTCATCTCCACTATGGACGGGTCACGGGTAATGTTCCGGAAAACCTCAAATCTCATGTCCTTTGGCTCAAACAGACCTGAAACCATTAAAAAGTAGAGATAAATGCTCCATAAACCATAACAGGACTGACCCTATAAATCACAAAATGACATCTGAGTGGATAAGTAATCATCCCTCTCAGATAATGGGCGCCACGTAGTCAGATATTAATCAATAATTACACTTTTTATTATTATTTATTTATACCTGGGGAAGGTTGGTACCAGACATTTAATAATATCAATAAATATCAATAAGCAGGTGGCTTCAGGCGGTTCTAAATGGTACCTATTCTCTTTCTTTGACCTGTTATTCTTACTTTACTTCGGTGGAATTCAGGGGCAGTTTCTATCAGTTAAGGCAAAGCACACATTCACTCAAATAAACCACTGAAGACCGTAAAAAGCTGCATTTGTAACACCTACGAACGTGCTCTTACTCTTTTATTGCCACACAACCTCAAATTTACAGTCTCATGACTATTTGACATGGCTGTAAAGACGAAAGCTGACCTTTGTGGAATCTTCTGGTTTTAATCATCGGACAAGGTTTCGTAACTAAGATAAGAAGTTGACCTGGCAGCACCTGAGTAACACACAGATATAACTGGTGTGGGGGTGGTTACTTACTGGTACACATTAGGGTTCTTTCTGTGTTTACGCTACATACAACCAGTTTATAATCTCTCGCTCTTCCTACAAACAGATGTGCGTGAGTTTTATACCTCTGTGTACCCACCCATAAGCCGATCTGTAGTACGAACATCGATCTCATCAAACTCCTTCCTGTGCCAAACATAGCGCGATTTCTTGCTCTGAAACATAAACCAAAAGGACCATCAATAAATCGTGTCATACAATATTCAACGACACTTAACAGAAATGTAAAATAATCTTACTGGTTTGGCCTGAAGCCACACATCAATGAGGTTCTTCCTGTCTTTTCGGTCCCCCTTGCGAGAGTTAGAGGTAGGGTACTCGGGATCGGGGGTGCCTTTGGGCGTCATGTACATCCTCCCTCCCCCCAGAATCACCTTCAGGGAACAATCACAGAGAGAATAAGACACCATACACCACCACAGAGCACAACTACGACTGCTCAACATACAAATAATCTAACATCTCTACACTCTGTCCTTCATTCTTCCGTCTTAAACTATCTTGATGAAATACTGCAACCTTTTAACTACAACAAGGTTGAACCACACCCAATGTAACATAGCGGAGAAGTCATATATAATCAAATCGTATAATTCTGAGTAATAGACTGTAGGAAAATTTACCAGTATCTTCAAATCAGTCCTTATCAATCATTAAACAAAATATAAGTAGTAATATTAGCCATTGAGAAACCTTCCATGTGGCAGTGATGAAAGGACTTACAATGCAGAGTTTTAATAAAACTGGCTTAATTCAATCTTTTATCTCAGGTTACATGTTATTTGCGCATACATCAATGTCGACGTTGGAGACCAGTTGAGTGGCGATGTCGACACAGCCCTGTCGGCGAGCTGCAGAGGGAAGGTCGGCGTCGCTGTACCAGCTCCGGCTGACCGAATGGGCGTAGGCAGCAGCTGGAGAGGCGTGCTGAACACGGGTGGTAGTCACTATTCCTACAGATTTACCTGAACAACACAAACACAACTGACCTTTACAAGGCAAGTTCACAAAGTTCAGAGCAGTCGCTGAGGTCAGTGGGACAAAGAGGTATCATATCAAGGTTTTATAGATTTCATTTTGACTGATTATTTACTATTATTATTGCAAATAACTACTGCTAAAATGGTTAAAAATATACTTTTTGATACTTTTCCTTGTAAAATTTTAATTAAGAGCATTGTTTGGACTTTGTCACTTCATAGTTTTATAGAAATACAAAAATAATAAAAATAGGTCTCATTTCTACAATATCTATCTACAACTATTGTAACTTCAGGAATTCTGCTGTCTTGGAATTATTGTAGGTAATATAACTGTCATATAGATGACTTAAACACCCCCTGGCAAACATTACTTATCATTTTCTACACCTAACGAATAAAGTATAGAAAAACTGTTTGTCATAATAGATATATATAGACTTGACTCAAAAAACATAATATAATCACAATCTCAAAAGTGAATACTGGTCAGTGTGAAATCAATAAATCAGATATTGTGGACATTGAACTATAATTAGAGAAGTAGCAGGGAATAATCTTATCAGATAATTATTTTATTCCTCATATTAAATCTTAAAGCAGATAGCCTCTGGTCGTATCTTGAGATAAGATCCCAGTCTTCCCAGTAAATATCACACCCACATTGAGGCAGGACATTTGATGATTTTACCTTTTGCTTTTGCACGTCGTAGTACCGAGTAGACCTCGTTACCAAAGGTGGTGTTACACTCATAGGCCACCGCCATGGCACTGAGTCCAACTGTCTTAGCGTTAGCCTTTACTCCACAGTGGTAGGCTGTTGCGGTGCTAGCGCTGTCTGCCACCTGCTTATCAACGCTGTAGGTCTGTGGAGTAGAAAAACAGATTAAGAGTTATATAAGCAACACAGCGTACTATTATAGTAATATTCGTCACCACCTTTATTGTTTTAGCACATGTGCTGAGCATAGATCACTAACCACCAAAACGGGGAGTTTTCTGACAATGGTATACCTCAGCCATGACCATTATTACCACTGGATTTGTAGTTGGTAGTCAAAGTCATTACTGTTTATACTGTGGCCACAAATAATCTGTGAATCCTCCTGGGAAAGTTAAGATTCCTTGAGCAAAGAATGCAAGAATTTTGTTATGACAGTTTATGTGTGATAGGTACTTCACTTTTTCACCACATTCAAACTCATTTAGTGTTAATTTTAAGTCTTAGAATCATGCTCAACCACAAATATTTGTAAATCACAGCATAGTATGAGGCACGATGCATGTTAAAAGCAAGAAAGATGAAAACACAACACTAATAAAGTCTTGATGTTTCCTTTTTTTTTGTATCCTTTCTCTTCAACATTGTACCAATTTTGACACAAATCCATTCATACATTACTCGCACTAACAGCACCAAGAGATTGAACACCTAGTCATATATATTCTACTGATAGCACAGATATCAGTGTTGAAAGTGTGTGTGTGAGAGAGACTCAAAGGGCATTGAGTCCAGCAGGGTTCCTGTTTAGATGCTGTAAATCTGCAAACGTGTGACTGAACTCAGGTGTAATATTGTTGCATAAAACTCACAGCCTAAAGGACAGCAGCAACATAACAGTAACTATGAGGTTAAAAACATATGACATAATATATGAACAATAAAGTTAATGTGCTTGTATGCAGGCTATATAAGGCAAGCCTGTTGTGTAATATGTCTCCTTATTGATAGAAAAGGTTGGGTTTAGTCACTATAGTGCTCACAGAAAGTGGATGGTACTGTCATTTTGATAAATTGTGCATACATTCAGAATGTGTGATTAATAGCCTTGTGTTGTCACCTTCGATAGGGCCACATATGGGAAAGTGTCCATAGCCAACATTGTCTCCTCTCCGGACCCGCCTTCCATCTGACCTCGCAGAATTCGGGCTGCAGACACTGTGGACACGCCCATTCCTGAAAATGATTGACAGGTGGACATGCTCAATCTTTATATTCTACATCTTTTACACATTTATGATTAATTTACACAACCCAACCGTTTTTTTTTCAGTTTGCTGAACTTCTGCATGTATTTACTTGTGAGAATCTGCCTGTCTATTTCCTCATCAACTCTAATTACGATATTTTTCTGTACGTTTAGGGCTCTCATCCACATGTAAATGTGAGTTTTAGGTCACAGAAAGAAAACCCACTTCCCAAGGTGAAGTGTTGTATTGGGTGTGATTGTGTGCATCCATGCAGACAGGGAAAACTAAGAGATTGGAAAATGAAGGCATCACATTTAATTTTGTGCATGTCTGTTGTTGCTTTGTGTAATGAACCTGGACCTGAAACATCAAATCCAGGTCCATAAATCAGTTTATGATCTGCAGGAGATCTATGTCAGCACAGATACCGTTCAGAGACGATCCAGACTGGCCTCATGATGATATACACAAAATATAAATAATGCACTTTGACAATCCAAACCAACACTTAACGTTTGTAACTTAATTTGTCATTTCTACTCATCTTTATGACACATTACAGCCTCTACACCAGACTAATGCAAAACAAAAATAAAAGAAAATATGTGTCAAATGTGTATAAAATATCCATGTTACTGTGGTATAAGATGCTTTCTTTTTTTTTTTTTTTAATTAATTATGTGCAGTCACGTTACTCACTTGTTGCCAGTTAACCTAAATGCTCATCCATTTATTTATTTATTTATTTATTTTTATTTTGGGGTTATGCAATGATATAAGCAATAGAATCTCTCTTGGAAGTGTTGTTGTGTCCAATGTTTACACAAGAAGATCTTATAATGCATAAAGCTACCATTCATATCACCAGTGTTTTGAAAGGCTCATACTA
>JAPTYQ010000019.1:14962174-14976211 GCA_029814465.1 Ostorhinchus cyanosoma
AGGATTAATGGATCAACAGGTATTAAACATGTAGATGGTTTTGGTTGGCAGTGGATATTTGGGTCTTTATGGGTTAATTTTCTGACCTTCATTTATATTTGTTGAATATTATATCGTATTCTTTACATTTCGACAGGAAGGAATCACACTAGAATAAATCTTTATTCAGTTGAGTTCCTCAAACTGTATCTAACAGTCAAAAGTGCATTACAGAGACACAGGGTAAATCAATTTGTGGAGACGCAGATTAGATGGATGCGACCGGATAAATAAAAGTGGAAGTATGAGTCATGGAAGTACTGCGTGAAAGTTTTTTTTAGTTGAGAGACGAAAGATTCAAAATGACTGGTTTTGAACTACGTTGCCTGTAAAGACATTCATTGTCTATGTGCATACTTTTCAGTGTGTGTTGTTATTTGTGGTTTTATTTCCAGGAACAGTAACAGCACATAAAGCACCCACAGAAAGGTTGCATTGTGTCAGGCAACACTGTCAGCCTCAGATGACATGGATTTCATAAGTGGTTTCAGTTAACTGACATTTAAGAGGTGGGTGGGCAGGTATTCGTCAGGTCAGTCTGTCTGCGCTACAGGAGCTGCATGTTAGCATCAGGTTTGGATTGTGCTATAGGCTGAGGTCGTTCATCAGCCCAGGGTGGGCCCGGTGCTGAAAGAGCCAGTGTTGAGCTGCTTTGATTGATCTGTGTAGGAGATTGGTCATGGCCTGGAGAGGGTCTTGTCGTTCTGTGCTCCAGCTAAGCCCATTATTTCAGTGGGGGTTTTGAGTAATGCAGCAATTAAAAATGCTACCCTCTCCCTGGGAAAAGCAGACCAGCATATCCAGCGGTATTTCACTCTATGTCTGGTCATTTTTCATGTGGTTCTTGTTGTTTATTGTTACATAAGGGTGTTACTGAAAACATTTTGCGCAAACAACTTTTTCTTCTTTTTCCTTCTTCTTCTTCTTCTTCTTCTATATCTTTATTCAGGCAGGACAGTGCACATTAATGAACACATTTATACATTCCATTTCAGTATAAACATGTAAATATACCAGAGTTAGCATCAGTGCTACTTCTCATCTGCAGTCCCCACTTTATAAATAAACAGGTGGTTCCAGGTACAACAAACCCCGCCCCTCAAAAACATTGACCTGATTTGCCCTATTTCTTATCATTGTCAAAACACATCTTTGGTGACCTTGACCTTGAACCTACATTCACCAAAATTTAATGGGATCTATTCTGGACCACCTCGCACCTTTCTTGAAAATTTCATGGAAATTGGTCCAGTAGTTTTTGCGTAAAGTTGCTGACATAAAAACAATACCCTCGCCTCCCTAATACCCTAATAACAGTGATCCATGCAATACAAAGCAATATAGTGGAATAAGTGCAGTACAGAGCAAGACAGTGTAATACATTACAAAACAATACATGTTAATACACTATATTAAAGTACAAAATGACATTTGTGCCTATGAAACTACTGATGGTTTAGTCTCAAAAACTAAAAGGCTAGAAACAGCTGAATTGACCGAATTTACCTCATTTACCTTAAAAAGTTTATATGTACTGTAATATTTGTACTTTTGAATAGTAATAAATTACCTGAAATCTCATTGGAGTATTTGGAATAGAATCCTTGAAAGTTCTGCCAAATACTTGAATGCACTGGATTGTACAGATAAGAATTGTATCTCTTTAATTTGATAGTATAGGGTGGATTTATGTGACCACTAGAGGGAGTAGTGAGGCTCTGCCAATCCCCGATCCTCCCTGTACATTAAACAGGTACAGAGGATGGCTTTATCAATTCTTAATAATGACTTCCATCCTCTACGGGGTGAATGTCCGCTTCTTTCCTCTGAAGGGAGGTTTTAGTCCTAAGGTTAAGGATAAAGCGTTATAAAAACAGTTTTGTTTCTGTTTCCATCTATACTCGCTTTTGCTTTGATCCTAAAATTGCGTTAATATAACTTACACATAAAAATTTACCTCATGGAAAAATGACAATTTCTGCAAAACTCTGCACTGGCAAGATGTGGTTTTTCAGGCGTGATGAAAATAGTATATCATGCAAAACTGTAATGGAAAAACATTTTTCTGCAACTAGAGTCACATGGATTAAAAAAAAAGGATGTTGATGGATGTTACAACAAGTGAAGAAGAAGAGTTTTAAAAGAAACATGGTGCAGTATGTGTGGATGCACCAGGTAAATGAATCATTTTTTTTCATTTAGTACGGAATAGTGGAGTAATATATAATAATAATGAATATATCTGTAAATCAACACGATATTTATGTTCATTGCCATGGTTATGGAATGACTTCTCATGTCATCTCACAATAATAAAGAAACAAATCACCGCATTTGTGATTTAATGAAAAAAAAACATTATGCACCTTTTTACATTTAGTAAATATCTGCAAAGTTTTGCGCAGATGTCCAATGGAAAAGCAACTACTGAGCTCAATAAGTAGTAACATTGCACTATATTTTATTTTATTCTATTTTATGTTGTTTGATTTGTTTATCCTATTTCTTAGCTCTATTTTTATTATTCAGATTTTTGAATATTTAAGTTTTATGCTCCTATACTGGTTTTTATCCCAGAGACCGTTTTTTTTTATCGAGTTTTTTTGCATTTTCTTTTTAATTATCTTGATCTTATTTTATTTGATCTTATCTTTTTACTTATCCTTGCTTCTATATTGGTGAATGACAGAACACTGAGCACTTTTTTGTTTTGACACTCGATCAAGTACCTGCCTGTCAGGCTCAATGTGTGTTTTGTAATGGAATGCCAAATGCAATCATTTGTTCTGCAAAACAAATCTGTCCATGGGTATAAATAAAGCAACCTGGAAACTTGAACCTTCCGATAGCGTTGAAAACCAATGCCATTTGACTTGAGTGTTGAGAATGTAATGAGATGGTATGAGAACCACTGAGAAACAACTTTTAGAGTCAAAAAAAGTGACAAAGTGATAAAAGTTAGATGCACTGTTGTTGTTTTCACCACCACACACAGCTCTAAATGAAAAAAAGAGTTTGATGAAAACCTAACATTTCTTTTACATAGATGAGTTTGATCCTTTGAGCTTTATCAAGATACAAATTTATCATGTGATGTTTAGATTTTTTTTTTTTTTGCTAAGTTGTTGGTTTTTGATCCATGGTTCAGACTAAACTGTATCTTGTTTGGACGATTCCAAACAGATTTTTACTCCAGCGACTGACAACACAAACCGTACAGAAAACAGAGGGGAGTTGTGGTTTTTCCTGTAGCTTAAAACAGAGCTAAGCTAACGGTGTTATAATGTAAACTATCAGCTGACAGCATGAGGATTTTAAGACACAGTGTTACTTTGACTGACTGTCTAAATAACCAGCTATGAGATTCTGTTTGAAGAAGAAAACTTAATGATACTATAAAACAAATGTGTGTATGGAAAGAGATTTATACTTTATTCAGTGAATGATGCAGTCTGTGTTGACTCACGGGTGGTTTTGTTAGTTTGTGTGCTCTGTTATGTGACTTACTCCTGCTGTTGAGAGTTTGGGGTATCAATATCAATATCAATATCAATATCCCTTTAAGTACTTTGTATATTTCCCATTTATGTGTCAGAGCCTGTGTTTGATTTGTCTGTTCTGGACTTTTTAATAGAGATGTTAATTACAATCCAAGATTCAAAATGTATCTGTCATATATAATAATATATAATACACAGAAAGGAAACAGTGTACACAGGTCAGCAGCAATTAAGTAAAAATAATAATGAAATAATCTCCCATCCATACTCAAACATACAGTTGCATAAAAAAAAAAAATATTTGACCACCCTTGTTTTCACCAATTTCTTGTTCATTTTAATGCCTGGTATAACTAAATGTACATTTGTTTGGACAAATATAATGCTAACAACAAAGAATAGCTCATAGTAGTTGAATTTCAGAGCTGATATCTTTCCATTTTTCATGTTTTCTTGATAATAACCAAAATCACTGCAGTTCTTACATCAATATTTATGGCATTGTACTGACAAAAACAGTACTTTTAGTCACATGATACACACAGGAGTTAGTACTTGATTGCATAACCATTATTTTTGATGGTCTAATTTTTTTTTTTCCGGCAACTGTAGTAATCGACTGTAACTCAACTTTGACCTTGATGCTGCGTTCAATAAAATGGAAGAAGAAAAAGAAGAGGATGCATTGCAAAAAACTGTATTGTCCTCATTTACTGTATCAGGTAAATGCATGTCTTTATGAACCACAGAGTTGCTGTTGGGCCTCAGTTGTTCAGATGTATTCACCCAGAAAGAGTAATGTCTTCCAAACAGTAATGCCATCTGCTCTGTGTGAGTTTACCATCTGACACAGAGCTTCATTCAGCGCACTTGAATGGGAGGTTGTCGGGTAAAGTGGACAGCTTGCCTTATAATATACCGTTGCAATATGTTAACTCTGCAGGCTGTATTCACTGCTTTTACATTTGCTTTACTTTCATTGGTGGAATCTATTATTTATGTGATGTCTGATCAAGAATACGGATAGAGCTAATTGTCCGTTACCATTCTGGTCCCGTCACCATAAAATCATGAACTACACCAGATTATAATAAAGGCTGTGAAAATGGAGAAAAGGGTTGATGTGTTAAACAGTTGGACTGTGGTAATAAAAGGCTGCGTGTGCAGGTGTGCGTTATTTGCTTCCCATGGTGGTCGCTTTTGCAGAACAGGTCACCGTGCATGTGTCTAATCTGTGGCTTTACTTCTTCTTGGCTGACATTGTGTTGAGCTTTAAGGGTCACTGCCAGAGAAGAGACACTCCCACACAGCCCATTCCTCCCCAGCTTGACGTTTGCCATTTTTAGGGCACGCTGGATCACAACAAAACTAACAAAAGAAAAACAAAGTAAGTGAATTATATTTTGGAAGTTGATCCAAAAGCAGAATATATTGTTGATTCATCCGGTAAGACGTCAGTGTTTAGAAAAGGTCACCGTAATTGGAAACCAAGCTGTCAACCTTGAAGTTTTTTTTTTTTTTTTTTTTTCCATTTTCATGTCTTTCCAAAATCAATTTAAACACTTTTAGATTGATGATGTCACTATTCTGACCAAAGCGACAGTTGGATCTCTGAGAGTCACGCTGCCAACTCGTACGTTAAATAGAACCTCAAACTCAGTAAGGAGCACTCAAATTAAACGATTAAAACTGTTTCCTTTGGACCTCAGTGCTGATTGATTAAAGTAGATTTCAAAGCAGTTATGTGAGGGAATCATTCCCCTTTGGTGAGACCGAGCAAGTTGAGAACACTGTGTTATTTGGCTACCTTTGACAGAATGTCTGATCTTAGTTTTACTGGTGAGCTATATTGTGACTTTTCATGTAAAACAGTTCAAACAAAGGGTAAATTTCAGAGCCGTCCACAAAGAGACGAGCTGTAGGGTGCAATCACACCAGCCCTGTTTAATTTAACTCTAGTTCGATTGGGGAGGTGTGAATGTGTAGTCCAACTTTGATGTAGATCAAGGAAGCGAACTCTGGTTCACCTAAAAACGTAGGTCTCAGTCTGTCTCAGATCCAAATGCAGGAAGCAGACTATAACACAGGGCATTGTGGGTAAACATATTTGGTAGAATAAATGTTGCTCTGTATTTTCCTATAGGTGAGTGAGTTTTTTTGTTCATTGTTTGTCTTGTCTTCTCCTTCAACCACCACAGACAATAAGTGGAATATGTTAAAGGGCTCATATTTTGCTAAACTCACTTTTATTAGTCTGTGGTTCATTTATTTGTGTATTTGGACCCTAATAGTTCATAAAGTTAGAATTTGAACCCTCCAGGTGCTGCAAAACTATCTTTATATTCATTCCTGGAAAAACTGAGTGGATTTCTACAAACTGTTTTAATCCCCTTTTGATTTGTTACGTTTTATAACTACTTAAGTCACGATATTTGCACATATAAGGTCAAGACTTCCAACGAACATTTCTTCAAGTATGACAGAATTGTTTGTCAGCAGCAGCAGTTGTAGTAAAAACTGAAAATATGTCCAAACTTTGAGCCAATTACCTAAAATGTTCAGTTTTTAATTGTATTAATGAACACAAGTGGCTGAACGGGACAGAGCAGCACGGTCAACAACCTAGAGGGGGCGGGGCATGAAGTGGCTCATGAGCATTTAAAGGGCCAGCGCTCAAAATGACCTTTCTGGTGTCATTACTCAGAAATAGCGTTGAAAATGGACCTATAGCATTTATAGTTTATATAGACCGCAGGGAAATATTTTAAAATGGCTAATTCCATTTTCTAAAAAAGCAAAATATCACTACTTTAATAGGTTTGATTTGTTTGACAAAGTGCAGTGTAAAAACAAACACAGACCAGATGAATGTTGCAAACCCAAATGAAGCAAGTCCTCAATTTGTGGGTTTAGAAAGCAAAAAAGAAAGACTTATTATGCAATACTTTTTTTAAACCTCTGAAGCGACGATGCCATAGATTCACTTTTTTAACCAGCATGCGCATTCACATTTTCTGCCTATTTCTGCTTGTTATCAAGTTTTTTGCACATGCACAATGTCTTCTTTGTTTTTGCTGTATCTCAGCAGCGTTACAGCACCACTTAGAGGCCCGGCATATGTACAGCATTTTTTAATAGTATCCTTTGCAAGTTGCATTTTTCAGTGCAAATCGAGTATTTTCCTATATTTGATTTACTGATGATGTAGATGGTCATCAAAACTCAGAGTAAATTTGAAGATTATTACATCAGAACAGCAGAAAACAAAGGTCTACAACCACAGCCTTTGTCAAACTACATGGATTTTATTGGTGAATCAAGATGACTGTGTTTTCATCTTCCCTACACACCCTCTGAACATCCAAGTGGGTCATATCTGCTAATGATAAACAGCTGAGACACTGCATTTTACCTGAATTATGTACATGTATTGATAGAATTTATGGTTCAGAAGGTATTACACATTTTAGATCTGTCAATGCTTCTGCTAACACCTAATTTTTTATGCAATTCAGGAGCCTATTTGCAGCATTAAACTCATTAAAACCTGTGCCATTTGTATTATTTTTCCAACACGGTCTCAACTTACAAACAAGAACAATTGCAAAACCTTCACCCAGTAAAAGAGACAGGAAGCTCATCCTAAATTTTACGTCCCACCCACATTGTTATGTCCTGCAAGGTGAGGTAGGTCAAAGTAGAAAATCTTGTTATCTTCCCCTTTCAAAGGGGACACAGCTTAGGAAACGTTGGCTGATAAACCAGCGGAAGGATGCCAGGGCAAACTGACGTCAAATGCCGGCTGTATCTCCAAACAATGACTTCATCCAAGGGAGGAGGTGGTAGACTGCTGCACTGGCACAGCCATCTACGTCATTCATTTTTCGTTTAAATGAGGAAATTTGGCAGAAACACAAGTAGCATTTTAAACAATTATTCTTATTCATCAGCAAGTAAGAGAAACAGAATATCAGTATTAAAATGGTTATGTTAATTATTTTTCAGGATATTTTGTTTTGTAGATCTAGGAGAAAGACAGAGGGACAAGGACACTGGGGCCCAAAACCTTCTATTGATGTAACTGTCTAATACCTGTTGATCCACTAATCCTATCAATCCATGTAAATAATTGTATTGCAAATATAGTTTGTTATCTCTGTAGTAAACATGGAAACACCATCATCTTCTACAACATTAAATCACCAGTAAAACCCATGGAGTTGGATCAATGACAGTGGATGGACACACTGGGTTTATGTTCAGTTAATGATAGATTTGACTAAAGAAGTCACTTTTTCTTCAGTTTTCTGTTTCCGTTAAAGTATAATATCCCTCAAGTCTATACTTTTATGAACATCTACATGATCAGTAAATTAAATAAAGGAAAATAGATGCTTTTCACTTAAAGGAGCAAGATAAAAGAGATAATATTACAATAAATGGTGATGAATCACTTAAGAAAAGTTAAATATAGAGGAAAAATAAATTTGGGAACTGCCCCAAAAGTAGCACTGGTTCTTTAAGCATCTGTATGTTACCAAAGAAATCCACGTAATGATAGAATGACAACTCTGACATATAAGGAGAAAAATGGCAAAATGAAAAATAGTTCATATAAGATTCATTTTGTTTATTGCCCATCTGCTATAAACATCTTCCTACTCTGTTCCACTCAGAATGTTCTCAAAGCGTCAGTGAAGGTGAGTTGTAATGTGTTTGTATGGTGAGCTGGTGCTGAAGAACAGCTCCCTCACTGTCCAATGACCACTTCCATGCTGTGACAGTCAGATGCACTGAGACGCATCAGATTACAAAACTACCACATCAAAAATATAACATACAGAAACTAACAGGACGTCTCACATTTTTAGCATTTTTAGTATTTAGCACTGAGAATACCCGTATCACAGTAAAAACGTGGTTTTATGAGATTAAAATGCAGACTGGAAATATATAAGTACACTATATGAGCAACAATGACTAGATATGAACTTACGTTACTTTAAGTGTTGGTTCGAGTTGTCCAATTGTATTCTTTACATCCACCCGGTCCTCGAGATCTACTGTCCTGCATGTTTTAGATGTATCCCTCTTCCAACACACCTGATAATCCTATCATCAAGCTCTGCAGAAGCCTGATAATGACTGTCAGGTGTGCAGGAAGAGGGAAACATCTGAAACATGCAGGATAGTAGATCTGGAGGACTTTACATGAAGTGGATTTGTCCAAAACACTGGTCTCCTCATCCATGTATCCGTGCAAACCTTGATCTACTCGTACACAGACATATACACCTGAATTTGATGTTTCAGGTGCAGATTCATTACACAGAAAAGAAAACATGTACAACATAGGATGTGATGCTGTTGTTTTCTTAGTTTTCACTGTCCACGTGAACACAACCAGTTATTAAAAACCTTTACTTTGGAAGTATTTTTTAAAAATCATTTGTTGTTTTGGCAACTTAAAACACTGTTCATCTGTCATATGTAGAAAAAGGCTCAAATGCAGAGTAAAATATCCACTTTGTAACATGCACATTATCACGGAAGTGGCATGAAACTGTATCAGGAAAATCTGGATGATGTAACTGTGAAACACAAATAATTATTTCAAGGTGCTCATGTCTTCAGATTAGATTGACCGATTATTTATTTTTAATAAATAGAAAAGTGTTTAGGCTCAGCCCAGTGTTACTGTTGTTCAGACAGAGCCCTTTCACAAGCATTTGGCCTTTATTTATTTATTATTTGCACAAGATTGTGCTCTTTAATTACTTTCCTGGATGAGTGTTCCATGATTTTTACTTTCCAAACTCTAACAGGCATGTCTATTAATGTATTCGTATGCTCAGAATGAATTTATTGCATCAGTCTCTCTCCCACGCTCCTTTAACCTGGTAAGAAAGCTGTATCTTTGGCTGAATGAAAGCAAAGAATCAAGTTAACTGCTGATGTTTGTCAGGATTAAGCCACAGCACATTGTGTCACCAGGAGATACAACTGTTCCATCTACTGAAAATAATTTGACTAATTCAAACTAAACAAGTGCCTGTTGATTATATTGAGGTGAGGTTGAGGTACTGGTTTTAATAGATTGGATGTGGGATCTTTACATACATAACCTTGCTTTTGAGTTTGGTTTGCTGAGTCAACATTTGTTTTATGTGAACTGATGTGGTTGCAAAGCTCACTCAACATATAACTTGTAAAATCTGAATGTGTGTGTAATATTATTTTATTTTTTCTCCCCCCTAGTGTTTTCTCTCTTGTTTTTTTTTATGTACAGGATCACACAATGCCCTCACTACCTATGTTAACCCTGACCAGCGTCTCTATGCATACAGTAAACCCTCTCTTCTCATTAACATGGGGCCTCTCTTCATTATGAAGTGCACTTCTGTCCAGTTTTCCACCTTCACTGCCAAAGAACAAAGGCCTTTCAATTACTACCCTGCATGGGAAAGTGCACAATTATTTAAGCACAAGCAACATGGTTTTGAGATCTCTCATAGATTTACTTGGAACCTTGACAACAGCTCCGTAATAGCTCAGCGTATATGACCGTACTATTTTTCCTTCATACAAATGTGAGATCTTGTAATATTTTCAGATTTTTTTTTTGGATTTGTGCTTTTTTTTTTTCTTTTCTCTTTTGGATTCTTCCCATATACTTTGGCTTTCGTCTCTGTTCTCATGTCTTTACATACAATAATTATTGAGAAGAAGCAAGCAAACCGGAGATGACGACCAAGAATTCCATCTTGAATGCGAGATGACACCGATGCCCTTGTGAAATCCCCTTGTGTGTTAAGTGACATCGTTGGTTATGTTATGATGACTGCTAAGTCTGACGGATATAGTCATATAGGATCGCACTCATCAAGGGTTCACTGTCTAATTATAGCAGTGTATTACCCTGGCTGTCATTCGCAAACGATGGGTGAATCCAAAATGCTATCTTATCATTAGCAGCCTTAAATTAGCCTGCTAGCTCTTATCCAAACATAAATCCCCACATGAGAAGCCCATGTTAAAGAATGAGAACGCAAGCTTTTCTTTTAGACGTCTGCACCGTACCCCAGTGTCTATGCCTGGAGATTATTATTACAGGTCTCATTTTCTTCTCAACCTCCCCTGGACTCCTTGTAAGGCATAGGTTTGACTGAATAATTACCGATCCAACATGAGATGAGAGGGAGTAATGATGACATTTGAGATTAGTTCAAAATTGTTGACTGGGAAGCCTTACCGGACCATTAGGAGCTGGGGAGGGAGGGCTGGAGAAAAGAACGTTGCCAGAAGACATACGCGTAGACTCGCAATGCGTCAGCTTCTCTACTTCCTAAACTGTGGGAAATCCCTTCACACAGCAAGACGCCCTTAGGATTCCCTGTTAGCACTTACCTGCCGAGCGTTTTGCTGCTTCAGGAACCTGGGTTTATTGTAAGATCCCATGTAAAAACTATTACGCTGGTTTCTATTTTTGGGGGGGCCATACTGGGCTGGGTATTACAATTTTGCCACCAAAATAACTCAATAAACTTTTAGTGGGAAAGTTTAATACCAATGCGGCTCTTGTGTGGTCCTCTTTTCATGATAAAGGCCTCATTTTCCACTTAAAGTCTGGAAACTCAAGCTCTTGCTCAGGCGCTATAATGTAGTAACTGTAGTAGAGATCTTGCACAGAGGCTTGGGGCCAGATTTCTGCATAGAGCCTGCTACTGGACAATCCCTCGTTTGGCAAAAAGCCTTTACTCAATTCTCAGGTTTACAATATTGTGTTGCGGTATTGCTGCATTATGGAGGGATTTAGCAGTTCGCAAATCATGTAAACATGTGAGAGCTGAAAAGAAGTTTGTGATATAAGTTTAAGGTTGTTTTGTCTGCATGAACTGTTTGTTTTCTTCACATGACAAGACCCTTCCCATCCACACCACATAGGAACAGAGAGTAAAATAAAAGAGAACAGGTAATGTATTTAAGTAGTAAACTCAATGTCCCACATCCCACAAAAGCCATCAAAAAGCTTCAAAGAAGAAGTGCACTATACAAATTCTGTGGGATCTCATTTGATTACAGCAACAGGGATTTATCAAGCAAAGACGTCCTACCAGGATTCAGATTGGCCAACACTGTTTACTTTGCATATAAACATGAAATCTGTCAGACCTGTTTTTACCTGCTTAGGAAAACAGTAGATCAAAAAAAGGAGGTTGAAAAATGCAACTGAGGTGTCTAACCATCAGAGAAACAGACCATTTATCATTTACCACATCTTGGCGCCACCTGCACAGACACACAGGACAAGTTTTCTCTTTGTACTATTTCCCTGACAGGTATAATTGCATTACAGTGCATTTATATATCACAAAATAAATGGGACATGCAGAGTTGGTTGAAGGATAATTGTTATTTTCTGGTTGTCTTCTGTATGAAAACATATCCAGGAAACTAGCTAAGGGCATAAATAACTGTGATTTGGTAGGATCAACACGTTTCAAAGCCTAGTTTACTAATTTACATAAAACACAAAATGGCATTAAAACATTTCAAAGACAACCGGGCAGATGTGAAAGATCTGAGAAAGATCTGCATGTGCACAGGTGGAAGTCTTCACATTCCATAAAATATGTACTGCCCTCTAGGTTTTATCAGAAAGAAAGCAGCAATATAAAGAGTAGCATCAACAGAGCATCTTCTTCCATCCTTTATAGTGTGGTGATGAATTGCATATTTATTTTTCATCATGAGAGCACTCTGATTAGAACATGTGGCTGAAAAATGCATGTTTGTGCTGCATACACTAATAGGTTTTTCATATTTTATACATTTTTCAGTGCCCGTTTATGCTCACAAATGTAGCAATAAAATTACTAAGACGTCAATTTATTTGAGAAAATTCAGCCATTGATTTGGTTTAAGTACTATTTATTGTTATTCATGTGTGGTGTGCAGGACTATACTACTATGTACACTCCATTGTCCACACTGTATCCATAGCAGTAGATATTTGAGCCAAAGCAACATAGTCAAACATTAGAGCAGACCTGTAGCTCATACATTCCGGCCATCAGCATGCATTTGTTTCAATTGCCTTCACAAAATAAAAATAAAATAAAATGCAGTCTTCATTCTATTTTAGCCCCAGGTTCTTTTCCATCTGTGATGCTAAGTTTTGCCACAACCTTAATTAATAAAACAGTCCTGTTTTGTACCTCTATAGACCTCGAGCAGTGGCGCACACAAGAATAACTGTTCTGTGCACAATGTGGGAGCTTCAGTTGCATCGTTTTTTGTTTCTTTGGTTCTGACAACATCAAAACTAGGGATGAATTTACTTAATGGCCCTTCTGTCTTTTTATACGACATGACATGGGATAATACTTGCAGTTCCCCCGGTGGACTGTGACTGCTAAACATAACCTCACTGCTCTGCTGCAGCCTGTGGGGGGTGACAATAGGCAACCAAAAACTAAGAATATTTCCACTCGTGTTAGCGTCAACGCTCTCATATATGCCACTCACACCCTGGTGATTGTCAGGCTTCATAAAATCAATACGTCTTTCATCCACATACCTGATATGGCAAGGCATATGAAATAAGGGGGAATGATCAAAATACTCCCAAGGGAGAAGAATTCCTAACATGCCAAAGTTGTTTTCCTCAAAATGCTTAAAGGGCTGAATATTTGGCTTCATAACCGGACGTGTGCTTTGGTTGTTATACATATATTCATAAAATGCAGAGTAATTTTTGAGCGCAGGCTATTTTGAGTCACAGACTTATTGGATGCAGCTCATTTCAGCAGCTGGGAGGTTCAGGTCGCCAAAGGAATCAGCATTCCCTGTTGGAAAGCCTTTTAGTGTGAAATATATGAAGACCACCAGGCATTTTGTCATCTGGAAAGGGGAATCAAGTGAAAGACATGCCTCTCACTATGTAAAGAGCTCGATAACTGACTATTGTAAAGGGAAAGTTCCATGTTTTTTTTTTTCCCGATTTGCTTTATTTTTATGTATTGCAAGAAAATGTTGGTAAAATAAATTTTCTATATATATCAGGCAAAACTGTGGTTAATGTAGATGGTTTCTACTGATTTGCATTGTGTCTTTTTACTGTCACAGGAAAAGGAGGGTTGAGGGATTGTCCAGATTTATTTATTTTTTTATACATGTTTACACTTCTGAGTGATTAAGGCCAAAGCTATGTCTGATTTAGGTCAATTCATTACTTGCAGGAAACCTGTCTTATGTGATGCCATTCACAGGATGTTCACAGGTTGGTGAATCATCCCTCATGAAAATGATTACATTATGTGTGTGAGTAATCGGAGTCTAGGAATTAACAGGAAGCGTGAGCTCTGACGGGTTTTGTGTTCTCTTTCATGTGTGCAGACTGTTATTACAATAAACAGCATAAATATATCAGGTTTTTATGGTTGATGTTTGAACAGGACAGGTTTTTCCTGCAGGGAAGCTGGAGGGTTTTTTTTTT
>JAPTYQ010000019.1:15008966-15020621 GCA_029814465.1 Ostorhinchus cyanosoma
AGACAAAATTTGTTCCTGTGCCAAAGGTTTTTATTTTCAAAACTTTGTTAACAAACAATAGACATACAGTATATTTAACTTCAATATATTATAAGTAAATTTTGAGTGCAAAATAGAAATTGAAAAGTACCATCTTTAAAATTAAATTTTCTAAGTCTCTATTTTTTTTTTCATTCACATGAAAATGTTACACATTTTACCTTTAACCCTCGAGGACCTAAACAGCCTCTAGTGAACAAAGCATCTACTGTTCAAAAACACTGAATAACTTCTGAATAATTAGCAATACATTGAAATAACTCCGGTAAAATACACTGTGGAGACATCATCATCTTCTGTAATACTGACTGACCAATCAAACCTACATAGTTTGAGAAATGGCAATGGCTGTAGGTGCTTGTTTTTGTATTTAGTTAATATTTTATTGAAAAAGCCACTTTTTCCTTCAACATTTTCAGTACATTAAATATAAGGAAAAAACTAGAATTTTGCTGGAAAATGCAAAATACAGAGGATAATATTATAATTATTATGGACTAAATTTCTTTCATTATTGATTTAATTCATGAATAATTGCGAAATACTTAAATATACAAGGAAGCGATTGCTGTTATTTATATCTGCCTTTCATCCATTAGTGTTGAATTTGTTTGATTTTAATACAGTTCCTTGAAACATCATTTTACATTTAACATTATAAGTCAAATATTGATGCTTTCCTTGAAAAAACAGTGACATTGTGAATTATATTAAATGTTATTTTGTAAAACTAATAGGTGAAAACCCTTCTCTTTAGCAGTAATCCATATCTTCACACCTTAACACTGTCTGTGTATCTCCTCTTTTTCTCTCTCTCTCTCTTACTCACCCTCTATCTAACAGTTTCTCTTTCCCTTTTTATTTATCCTGGTCTGCCTCTGTCTCTAAAGTAATTGCCAGCTGTATGGATCCAGACTCTGCTATGGTAACAGCCGGAATAAAGCCCAGTGTTAAAATCATTACGGCGCCATGTTGATGAGGCTCTCAGCGTTACTTCCACTCGGGAGGCATTCCAGGTGTACCGCCACTCCCTTGGAAATGTTTAATTATAGCTGCATCACAATCCGTAATTGCATTTTCCTCTATGTTGCTTTTCCCAGAAACTCCTTGATTCATCATTGTTAACTGAGCATCATGCGTATGTGGTAAATGGAGCTGTTTTGTCTCAAGTGAAAATGGTTTCGTAAACAAGCAATAACAAGGTTGACTCATGTACTCCTCCTTTACATCAGAAGAGAAAGTTTTAATTGAATCTTTAATTCTCCAATCTACGGACAGGATTTGACTAAGTAGAAGAAGTTTCAACCATAATGCAAAGTCCTGGGATGAAGTTTAGTAAATATTCTTCTAATAGTGAAACAAACATCTATACATATCCTGTTCATTATTTATGCAACTGAGAGTTTTGTATCATGCACAGAAGTGAAAGTAACTTTACTAAAGTATTTAAGAGTTGTTTTTTTTTCATTTAGATCTTTTAGATAGTTACTATGTGCAATATACATCAGTTTACTATCGGTTATTTACATGATCAGGACTCTAAACAGATTAAGGAAGCAAAAGTAATGTGTTATGTTGTATAAATGTGAGATGTGGGTGGTTTTTAATACGTTTTCTTCCTCCCATATTGAATTTATTTTGTTATTACTAGTGTACAAGGCATTTGCTACCTTGTCTTGATCACCTTTATTTATGAATGTATTTGCTTTGCCATTAGTTCCTTGTACACACACACAAAAAAAAAAAACGTTATAACTTTCTTCTACTCGAAACAAATGGATGTATTTATTTATTTCAACTTGTCTTATCCAGCATCATAACAGCAGAGCGCTGGTCTGACTGCCTTATGAACAAATGTGCTTTACCAAGGGGAACTTCATAAAATATATAAGACTCCCCTTGATGTTCAACTAGTTTTATTTTGGGTTTTGTTGAACCACATTTTGATGCCGGACCTGACAGGAAAAGACAGAGAAAGAGAAGAAAGAGAGAAGAAAGGAGAGAGCGAAGGAGGGAGAAAAATAAAAAAGATGGCAGAGTCTCACACAAGAAAATATCAACAATAATAGAGTCAAAAACAACAATTATGACAATTGTAATGATACAATAAAATGATAACAACCCACAATAATCTGCAACACTCACAGGAATTTAGTAAACTGAAAAAAAGTACTTATTTTTTAAGCATTTGCATTTTTTTATACACATAAAATATCTTCCTTTTTTATTACCTTCTACATTTATCTCACAATTCTAATAACTTATTAGTTTTTAGTATGACTCCAATTAATTATCGATTAGATGACTGATATTTTTACTAATATTATTAAGTATTCAATGACTTAAACCATTTTGGTGGAATAATAACAGCAATGGTAATTATTTAATTATTTGAAATAATGGCATTTGACAGTTTTTTCCTCTTTCTTTCTTTTAACAATAATAAAAACATGTCACAGACTAATGTAATAGTAATTTAGCTTAAAAAAAATCATACAAATAAAATGGGGGAATTGTAGGTGAATAGTGTCAGTTTAAGTAAATAATCTATCCAGTACAATAAGCTGATGTAGCCTCTTAAACCACTGTTCCATCTGTGTTGCCATGGTAATACTATATGACTAACAGTCTGAGACCAGTGTATGTCATGAATAATTTCATAAAACAAAAGACTTGGCTTCACTAAGTTAACACTAAGCAGATCCAATAGTACATATGTTATTTCTCTACAACTAAAACCCACTGAATGAACCAAAGAAGAGCAAAAATAAAGGTTGTACTATATGAAGTGACAATTAGGAATTTTGTCTTACCTTTGCTGTTTTCTGTTCATAATTTGGTCTAGTATGAATGAAATTACTATCGGCTACACTGAAATGATTCTTAGCAGATAAATCGTGTGACATGAGATGAAGTAACTGTTATAATGGAAGTAAAAAGTAGTGGAAAAAAGTGTTGAACCCCCTTAAAATTGTACATAATCTCAAAAATTATCATTAAATATTTGCATAAAAATCTTTTTGGGGGGTTTCACAAGGTGTGGCTGCATCAGACAGACACTAAAAAATGCATTTTTTATTTTTTTTTTTGTAAATTGTTGATAAGAAAAAAACATAACACTCTCAATATTTCATGTCCAGGTCTGCTCTGTGTTCCAAAAGTCAGAACTAAACATGAAGAATCTGCGTTCAGTTTCGACGCTTTGCAGATCTGGAACAAATTACCAGAAAAAATCCGGTCTTTTAAGTCAAGGTTAAAGACTCACCTGTTCACTGCTGCCTTTGACTAAAAGACTTTTGACTTCTAAACGTTTATTCTCCTACAAAATTTTGCACTACAACTACTACTTTAATATATGTGCTTTTATATTTTTGGATTTTATGTGTTGTTTCCCTACTTACTGTTTTTAATCCCCTTTTATAACTTTCTTCAATGAGTATATGTTTCTTTTAATGTCCTGTGTGAAGCATCTTGAATTGCCTTGCTGCTGAAATGTGCTCTACAAATGCACTTTCCTTGCCTAGTGTTTCATTATCTACTGAAACATCCAGTTTTGACCTTGATAGAACCGTGCACATGCATAAGGGAGCATGTGGCTTTGGAGAATGGAACAATACTTGGTAGACTTTAAAGACAAAAGAGGGATTATTAATGTAATATATTACAAATGCATGCTTTTCCCACCACTGTATAATAATAATAATAATAATAATAATAATAATAAAACAAACGTATATAACAAAACCAGGTAAAGGCATGTTTCAGTTCCAACAGGAGCCCTACTCTGCCTAATAGCTTACATACCCTTTAAGCAGGGCAGCTTCTGGTGGCGCCCGTCTACAGTTATCTAGTTCAGCGCTATTGTGACCCCTCCACCCCTTACGGCGAAACGTAACCCTGCCCTCTGTCGGGAGGGGGGGCATTACATCAGCTTGGCTTAAGGCGATGGTGTGGATGTGGATGTGGATGTGTACGCTGTGTCAGGCTGACATCATGCCGGCCTTTCATCCGCCTTCTAGCAACTCTGGCGCAACCCTCCTTCCACTGACCCCCCACATTCCGTCCTCCACTCCCACCTGATTGCTTTCTTCTTAGACTCGGAGGCTTCCATCTGTCAGCAATCATCTGCCCTTCAAACCCTGGACTGGGCCATTGTTAACCAATTGGGCCCACCTGCCAGTAATCTTCCTCATAAGGCAGCGGCACTGGTTCCGAATCAGGTCCGCAATTTGTTTCCCCTCTGATTCTAATCACCTGTTTGTTGTGAAAGTTCCAGTTCCAGTACATGTCAGGAGACACTGTGCCGCTGTGTTTGGGGGTGGTATCAGACCGCATAATGATCTGGGCCATAGTGCGGACTTCTTAAGCTGAACTGATTCCAAGGTCGACCGATCGCAAAGATAGCCACCTCACAGAATGAAACTGCCGTGCACAGCAGTTTGTTCAACTAAACAAAACCCGACAGTGTTTTTTTGCTTACGTTTAATATCATTGTGAGAAACATACAGTATGAATTTATCAGTAAATTACATTTTTCTTCACCGCAAAAAAGGATAAAATGATAAAACCTGAGGAAAAAGGTACTGAATACAAGTGAATTTAAATGTCCATGCAGCAAGAGAATTTCACTCGACATGATTCTTGAATGTAAAAAATTACCCGTAGGTGTAAATGTGAGTGTTTGTTTGTCTTATATACGTCAGTCCTGCAGTGAACTGGTCACATGTCCAGGGTGAACCCCGCCTTCACCCATATAAAGCTGGGATAGGCTCCAAGTGCCCCCCGTGACCCTAATGAGGATAAAGCAAGTTCAGAAAATGAGTGAGTGATTCTTGAATTAAGATAAATGTAGAAATAGACATGTCTACAGATATATGAACGCTTAAAATAAGAAATGAACTCTAAAAACAAGATCAGTAACCCAACGCTTCTATATCTAAGTTTTTTTTTTAAAATCTTGATAAGAACAAAATAATTTACAGTGTTCTGCTTTTATTACCAATTTTAGGTTAGGATTAGCGTTAATTTGTGCATAACATTGATTCAATCCATGCTCAGATAAATTCACACAACAATTTTTGCTCTTTGAGGTTTGAAGGTTTTACAGATTTTTAACTTTCAAAGTTTGGTCACTTTTTATTCCCCGTGAGTCTTTAGTTTATTTAATCCAACATAAAAATTTGATACATAAGTCTTCACTAGTCTATATAAAGACATTAAATTTACAGTAGAAAGCACCATTAAACAAACACAGTTCCTTTTCCCACAGTTATTCCACACTGGGAATCTATTTTAGGCAGTTAAATTACTGCAGTGTGTTTCATACATGCAAAAAAACACTTCTCTTTTTACCCCAAACCCACAGGTATTGGGCTTGAATATCCCACTTGGCTGAAAGGAACCAGCCTCAATGCAGAACCATGCTCTAAAAAGGTTACGTCATTAAATGAGCGCCCACTGAGGTGCAGCTTGTGGCTGTCTATACCATGGGAGAGATGGTGTCAAGTACGTAGTTGTGGTTTTAAGCTATGTTGTTTTCAAAGGGAAAGAGTTGGATTAACTTTAGAGGAAATTAGCATTTCTCATTATTTAGCTGTGAATACATTAAACTTTACATTTTACTACAAGGCATTGTGAGTTATATCAGACAGCAAAAAAAGTCCTTAAATCTCCATAAAATTAATTGCTTTATTTTACTTTTTGGTGCCAAAGATAAATACGTAAATCAAGATATTAACCCTTTAAGGTGCACAACGACTCATTTCATTTTAACAGGGCAACACTGCAAACAGATGATCGTTTACGCACACTGTTTGTGATGTGTTTCTGGTTTGTGATTGTTCTACTGGCATTACTTCACATACACAGTATACTCTGTGTTGACATTGTCGGCTAACAAACCTTAAGGGCAATGAGCCCATTTCTGAAGGTTTTGATTTTCCCACATTTTATAATAAAAGCCTACTTAATTCTGCGCTTTAGTGAACACGGCCAGCCCAATGCCAAGCAAGTAAAGCTCCAAATAATGAGGAAAGTGTATTCGTAAAAACTTGCGAAGCATCTGGGAGTGGTTGTGCAGGACGAGGCATCATCAAGGGGTCTTTGGCATGGCTCGAGTATGTTGGAAACACATTCTTTCCAATATCCAGAACAAAAACAAAACAAAACAAGTTCTCCGGCAGTTCCACAGGCTCACTGGGAAACACCATTATAAACAGTCGCCTCATGGAAATCAAATGGAAACTTACCCCGTTACTGCTTGAAAGCCTGCCCAGGACTCCCCTTTTTCATGTGCATTAGTACATCAACCACCTCACTGTTAAAACCATGACCAGAAAGGTCTCAGGGTTTTACAGGTACAAAAGGTTTCATTTGCCAAGTGGCCAATGCCACAGCAGGGAGAAACATTTCTTGAGAGGAAATTAAACTTAATGTCTTGGTAAATTAATTTTTACAGCTTAATGTGTGCTGCTATACACACTGCTAGAAACACTGAGGAGTCTTAAAGTATTCATAATGAAGTGGTGTCTGCGTTTTATCAGTTAACTAAAGGTCGGTGAAAATCCTCTCAATATGTCTCAAATATTGTTTAATTACATTATTACAACTTGTTATATGGGTGTTTGAGCTGGGATATAAGCCCACCGATGAAACACGAAACAATACATAATCTCAGGTAGTTCGCTCCCCAGATAATACAATACATATGCACTAAAGCCTTATTTATCCAAGTAAATCTGCGGTTTGTAAAAGACACACGATGGCAGGAAAACACGAAACATACACGGGGAAACGTGGGCTGCACAGAGTACTATTGGCCACGGAGTTGCTCTGAAGCATTTAACAATACCTTGCTCAAGGGAACATCAGAAGAAAGTGCTGATGGAGTCCAAACACATCCTGTTTCCACCCTCTACTCTGATTTTCCTCGCTGAATGAATCTGACACATGACCTTTATACACTGTCTTGTGTTTCTGTTCGCTTTCTGTCATTATATTACAATGAATGATCCCTGAGTGTTTTGTATATATTTGCTTTTTCCTTTGTGTGTCAGTTGTGCAGAGTCTGTTTATGTTTATGTGAAAATCTGATTGCTTGGCTGTAACTACCTATTGTATAATCCATAGTTAATCACTGGAAGTCTTTTTCTTCGATGGTAATAGGTTCCATTCACTAACTCAGTTAGCAGATGCTTGATGCTATCATATCCTGATAATGTGCATATGTGTTGTTTTTTTAAGTCACTGGATCCAGTCATTATCAAAAGAACTAGAAGAGATAAATCCAAAATACTATTCATATCCATGCTGGAAACAAAATAAAATAACTTTCCCTGAAATTTATGAGTGTGGTTTCTCTAAAATATAGTGGATCTGACTGCAAATGAGGTAAGGTACTACAATCAGTGTACGTTGCAATCTTCCTTTTGTAATGACAGATGGCAAAATTTTCCTAATGATGGATTGGATTTGCCTTTTTTTTTTCTTCATCTGATTCCAAAATGCAGTGCTTCAGAAATAAGAATACTTTTTAATAATTAAAACAGATAAAGAACTGCTGTAATTCGGCCCAATGAACCTGTGTGCGTCATCACAAGATGTGTTAATTCTTCATCCACACAACCCACAGTAAGAAAGACGCTGGGGTTGAAAGCTACATAACAAAGGACCATACCAGTTTCAAGGAAGTGGGGTGACAAGATAACACCCATGTGACTCAAAGCTTTGTACTAGTCTTCGGTCTGTTCACACCCACAGCCTTATTCTATGGGAGGTCGGATAATGAGGGTGAGGGTGTCTCTGCTCGTTCTTTGACTTTATCATCACCTTCCATGCACCGACATTAAAGATACACTTCTCAAAAGGTTGGAAAGACGTAACCCCTGCCCCAGTTAAAGATCAGAAAGAGCTCAAAGCATTAGAAGTACAACCTAAAAAGAGACATATATCACATTTTAAGTGGAAAATATTAATGTATTATGTTTAAAATCAACACATTTGTCATAATTTCTCAGCTGTGCTCTACAAATATGAGCCTCATCACTTTTTAACCAGTCATGTCTATTATTATTATGATCTTTTTTTTTTACATTTTCTGTCCACTTTTTTTCTGTAGTTTGCCTTCACACAGCTATTTATAGAGGCTTCATTTGTTTTAAGAGCTTCTTTGCCACACAGACTCCTCCTGTCTCACAACAATCAGCTTTTTCCATGTGTTTTGCTCAAATTTCCGACACACTTTATGGTTACCCTTAATGATCTGATTATTTGTCTTCCCATATCAAAAACAGATTTTGACCCAACAAATTCTTTCCCTTGGTAGCCAAAGGGTGATTCCATTAAGGCTGCTTCTAATCTGAGATGGGTTATTAAGAAAGAAAGTGCTGGCATCAATTAAAAAGCACTACAGACTTCACACCAAGAGGAATGCGCTTTGATGTATCTATGTATCGCAGGGAACTTGTAACACATGCCCATCATGTACAGTGTTAAATACCCAATGTTTACAGTAGCTACACATGAAAATGACCATGTCTTCTTTATTTGCAGCTAATATACACTGGGCTACCCACACCACGGTAGACGAATTGCACCCTGCACAAATTTCACACAAGCAACAGCAGGATACGACCGTTTCATGCAACCATTGAACCAATAAAGGAGCATGCATTTCTGAAGTCCCCTATAAAAGACATCAATTAAAAGCATGATTCATTATTTCCTTAATGCCACTGTTGCCTATTAAATGCAGGGATGGAGAGAAAAAGCCCTTTGCAGCTGGCAGGCAGCAAACTGATAAAAACCAATATGGCAGCTCTTTCTTGACTAAAAAGCCACCAGTCTCTGCTGCGCATTACACCTCCAGTCGAGCATGTTCAAAGGCTGCCAAGTTCGATAGACGTAACATATATATTATTCACTGCTGACAAGGACACGGAGGAAATTCTATACCATTTCTACTATTGATTTTCAGATTCAAAACTGAATGGGGGGTAATGTGAATGATATGGTAGTGTATCTGTTACTTACTGTTACTGTTTGATGAGCTGCAGAAAGTCTTTACAGTCTGAAGTCATTGACTGAAAGGAAGCAGGAGACATCACACATTACTTTCATACATGGAGTCCAGACCTGAACCCTATGGAGAAGGTTTGAGATGATGCATAAACAGACAAACAACCACTGACTGCCACTTTAAATGAAGTTAAGCCTACATGGAGAATGGACATGGAGCACTGTGATGTATTTGAAGTGGTAAATAACACTGAGCCTAAATGTAAAAGTAGAACACTTTTGAGTTACATGTTTAGTTTTTCACAACAGAACTGACTTTGTTCTTCAAAAGCTGCTCTTTTGAGACTTAAACTCACCCACACCAGTGTTTCGTTGCCTAAATCTAACCACTTTTTAAGGGTAGAAATGCAAATTTTGACCTTCGCCATCCTTCTGTGGAAGTATCAGCCCTCCCCAATTCTTCCAAATGTGACAAGTAAAGTTAATAAATTAATCAATCCACTGACAGAGAAAAGTAATTGCTGTTGAAATGTAAAAGTTTGAATGCAATTTCTGGAAGAGAGGGTTGCGTGATGAAAATTCTCAGTGGCTTCGCTTTTGGGCAATTTGATTTCCATGCAAATATTCTTGCATGCAAATTACGGGCAACCCCCCTGGCTGGACTGAATTACAACTGTCTCAAGTGCAAACAGTGTTAAACAGAAACCATTTGCAGGGGGAAAAAAGAAAACAGAATCCCCAGTTAATGAAATAAACTGCTGACTCTATAATAAACAAATGGCAGGTAAGGGCCAAACATTGCACGAAGGTGCTTGGAAAGTATGCTAACATTTAACAACTTGCAGTGTGTGTTTTCGCCCAGCCTTCCCGTATCTAAAGTAAGCGCCATTGGAACATGTAAACACAAAACAGTGGAAGCCTCTCAAATGCCACCAGATCTGGAGACTCTGTTCCCTCCCTCGATGAGTTGTAAGGAGGGGTTGGGTTTTTTTTTTTTTTTAACTCAAGAAATGGAAAATCAAGTACATGGAGGCACCCCTTATTGAGCAAACTGGCTGGAAATGTGAACCGCAAAAGGAATCCCCTGATGCTTTCAGAATAAAAGTACTGATCAAATGCTGCTGGAGCAATAAGATAACTATAACCAAAAAAACAGATTTCCTGGTTTATATCATTAGGAATAGAGATGGGAGCTCCATTACTTGGCTTGTATTTATATCATGCTGTAAAAGTACTAAAAGCATTGATGAAAATCTTCAAAAGTTACATGTGAGTATGTTCTTGTCTGCTGTGTTTCAGAAACTAAAGAAAGAACCTCTTAAATCCACAGAAAGCAAATATAACCTACATAAAGCAACGTATGGGGTTGAATTCTAAATATTGCCGCAGCTATAACCTGATATCTAGACATCACCTAGACATGTCATCACCTGTTAGTTTCCATTTGGTACAATTTAGTGTCAGCGATTCGACCTCATGAGCTGGGTAACATTTTCTCATGATAAAGAGGTAATGCCTGGATGTAATTATGTCTGAGTCTTAAAATAGACCGGCTACCTGAGAATGAACAAAACACATGTGATTCCATATGCGAAGGAAATAGAGTTCACATCTGTGCCATGTTAGTTTAATATAATTCAGAAATGTGCCTTATAGAGACTGGAAGTTGTGTCGGTTGACAGGTTTGATTTGACGATGACAGCTGATTAACGTAGAGCTGAAAAAGTCACTGCTGAACGGGCAAAAATAGATTTCTGTTAATGGTTTTAGGAGAAATAGAAAAGCCACCGTGTGCTTTCTTCTTTGCATTTGTGCCTTTTCTACTGTGACATGTGAAAATTATTTACAGCTGTGGAAAAAATTATTAGACCACCCTTATTGTTTTCTTTAATTTTTTGTTCATTTTAATGCCTGGTGCAACTAAAGGTCCATTTGTTTGGACGAATATAATGATAACGACAAAAATAGCTCATTAGAGTTTAATTCCAGAGCTGATATTTATCCATTTTTTACATTTTCTTGATAATAACCAACATCACTTCACTGCTTATATTAATATCTATGTCATTGTACTGATAAAACAGTGCTTTTATTCATTCCATGTTTTCTTTTCTGTCTGTTTTAGTCACATGACCCACACAGGAGTTAGTACTTAAGTACATAACCTTTGTTTTTGATGACTTTTGATGCTCTAGTCATTTTTTCCACAACTGTATGTCAAACAGTCTGAGGGCGTCATAAAGGCAAACACGTCCTTGACCCTCAGAACAATCCTCCCAAATTCCTGAGTTTATGATCATTTGTTTCAAAGTTACTTGCGGTGGAGTGAATGTGTTTTAGTGCCGATACATACAATTCAATTGTAAAACTCAGGAGTTAAGATGGTTTAAGTTGAAGAGATGGAAAGATTAGTGGTGAAGTAAGTTATGGGTAATAAGTGAATTCATGTGTTTGTTGAAAATATATTGGCAGTGTTCGACCTATGGACTGTTTACAGAATTATTATTTACACTTTTAATTATTGTCATTTGTTGGGATGACCTGTTTCTGAATCACATTTGCAGATCTAGATGTTGCTGGCTCCTGATTGGCTGGTTAAGT
>JAPTYQ010000019.1:15071562-15083002 GCA_029814465.1 Ostorhinchus cyanosoma
ATAGATAGATAGATAGATAGATAGATAGATAGATAGATAGATAGATAGATAGATAGATAGATAGATAGCAAAATTGTACCATATTTCACGTAATCTTAAAACACCTGAAAGGAAGAGCAGCAATGTCACTTATTTAAAAAGACATGAAATCAAAATATGTTCGGGTTAAATATTGAAGTTCTACTCATACACAGAAGACACATAGACATATAAGCAAATTTTGTGCAAAATATAAACTAAAAGCACGCTCTTTCATTGCTAAGAAAAATAAATTAAATGGTCATGAATGCATAAATGAACCTTTCACCAACAAAAAATAATTAGTTAAGTACTCAAACTCATCTCAAATAATATAAAATAGAAATGTTCTTAGAATGTTGCCAAAGCTTAAACGAGATGACATACCATAATAATAATAATAATAATAATAATAATAATAATAATAATATTTTTTAAAAATGTAATACTTAAATGAAATAAGGTAGGAGCATCAATTTTATTATATGAATGTATTGATTGTGTTTTATATTTCAGAATTAATTTTCACTATTTATTTTGTATTCAGTACACGATGACTTATTTAATGTAGTTTTCCCCAAAAACTTCAGTTCCAAGTACACTTGGGGGTACATGTACCCGTGTTTGGGAACCCCTGCTCTATAGTAATGGATGCATATCAGCCTCGTGTAGTTGACGACTTCTGGCAACTGGCTCAAACCACGTGGTTTGTTTCAACAGCTGTACCCTCCCTCCATGAACGAACAGGAAGATACGTTGTACTGCACAGTATAGCACATCGTAACACGTGTTACTTTGTTAACAATTGTGTGAAATTCACAATTATGTCTTAATTTTACCTGAACGTTACAATATGACCTATTAATTAACCCCAGTTCCTTATATCAACATGCAGCTGTTTACATATGGACCTGCTCACTTTTGTTACAGCACATTTTGAATGTCATCTTTGATACAATTATCCGTTTGTAAAGTTCACAGAAATGACTTGTTTCGTGTAGTAATAAATTCCACGCTGCCTGCTACGTAGGCGAGGCGCGGACACGATGCAAATGACCTGCACCGTGATTGGTGGACATGGTCATGTGGGCGGATCATCGTGAACGCGCAGATCAGGAAAGTATCGAGCTCGTGTTCTTACCGTCTGTCTTTCCTGTCCAACTGAGTAGGTTGAGCCACGTGCATGCGTCTGCTATTCCACTACCTGTTTTAAAACGTCCAGTTCCTTGTGTTTCTCTGAAACACACAACAGCACCATGGTGAAGTTAGCGAAGGTAAGACCATGCTGCGTTCACGGACTTATACGACGTGTGCGGTTGTAATTCATAGGAGACTGTGTTTATGTGTAAGGCCTTAATCTGCGTTTCTGCGCGAGACATAAAAACCTGACGCTGGAACAAAATGTCTGCTCATGATCTTCAGTACGAGGTTGTGTTTAATGCGGTAGACTGTTTCTGTGCATGCTTACCCGGCAGAAGAGGCTTAGTTTTACTGCACGTTAATATGTCGTTTTCGGTCTGGATCAGCCATGTTTGTTCGTTGCTGTTGGTTTTCAGGCCTACTCTGCTAACTACTCAAGATGGCATTCGTGCGCGTTCGCGAGTAAAAAAAAATGGAGTTTAAGCTACAGGACGATGAATTAAAACTACACGTTACCGTGAATCTGACGACTTTAGAATGCGTATACCTGAAATAATTGCAATGGTGGATTTTAATAGCCCGCTCGCTATCAATTAGCTGGTTGACTCGCTAGCATTAGCACGATAGTGAACGAATGGAAAGCTGCAGCTTTGTTGGCTGTTATTTCATGTGTGAGTAGGGAAAATTGGCCTAATGGATGATTTGTTTCGGAGACTTAGTTATGAAAAATAAAACTGTAATTGCTCCGTGTTGTGTTATTTCCAGCGCCCGTCATAATTTACCAATTTCGTTAGCATAGTTGCATGGCTGTTAATGGTTAAGTAGCCCACATGCTAGCAGCCCGACCTCCATTGCTCCACGTGGGTCTTGCGCCTGCTCTGTGACACACGAGGTACAAACACTCAGGACTAAACGGCCCGCCGACCGCACACGTTTTTCGCGTCACATGGATTTCTTTCATCATAGTTAACATTTTATTAAATGTTCAAACCAATGGTTTTAGAACAAATGCATGTCTTGATGGATTAAAGTATTGGTTCACCCACATGTTGTCGTGTTATAGCATACAGTTGGTATTAGGAAACCTGAGGTACTACATCTCTGATCTAATCAATCATTTGATAGCAGAGCTTCTGGTCTGAGTACTTACTGTAAAGTTCATAAGAGATTTTTTTTTAAAAATCATTGTTGCATTACTTTTCATGCAGGCAGCAAATAAACCAGCAACGCAGAAGAAAAAGGCCCCTCCACCGCCCAAAGAAGTGGAGGAGGAATCCAGTGAAGAGGACAGCAGTGATGAAGAGGAGGTACATACAAGTTTCTCAAGATTTTTAAGTATTTCTCTGTATATCTGTGGATAGAATAAGTCATTTTTATTTTTAATTGCAGACTCCTCCACCTAAAGTGGTGAAAAAAGTCGCTACACCAGCTGTTAAAAATGGCACAGCTGCCAAAAAAGCAGAAAGTTCAGATGATGACGACGATGATTCTGGTAAGTAAAACACCTTAGTTCACTGAATGTAAGAATTATTAAAAACAAACGTATCACACTTGAGGGGAAGTTTGTGGGTCTCTGGTTTCATATCATGAAACTTCATGGAAAGTACCCAGTAGATATCGCGATACTTCTCTCCTGGTGTAGTTAAATATATTTGGTATTGATTAAGGAAGTTACTTCATCATGACTTTATGGTGCTAACAAAAATATGCATTTGTTTTAATTGGATATTTTAAAAAAATTTATCAGCTGTTTAGGCAGTACTTTGTGAATCAAAAAGCTTGGGGTTGGAAAGGTAGACATGGAAATTATGAGGTAGATCCACAGTTTGAGTACTTTTCACTTGTAACCCAGACTGTTTTGCCTAGCATGGTTTTAAAGAAATTATTACTTCACGTAGCTGTATGAATTATTATAGTCACATTGACATTCAGGAGATGCATTCACTGTTAAAGGAGTGATACTTTACTTTGTCAAATAGTTATGAATTTTAAATGTATTTATTTTAATTTGATTTAAATTTGATTTAATATTTACCTGTGGTTTACATAAACTGTAAATTCTATGCTTGAGTCTGAATTCTTCATTAAATTCCACAGGCCCTAAAGTACTGGAGAAAATGCCTGGACTATAAATAAAATAATCTGTAATTACTACTGTCTGTCATTTAAATAGTTTGTGCTCAACCACTGACCTGTAGTTTCTATGTTATATTGTATTTTGATAAATCAAATAAAGTATAGAAAAACAAAAAAATCCACAGGCCCATCTTCAATCCTATTTCTGACTGACACGAGAAAGGTCATATCCAGTGTGGCCCTTTGAATCCAAATAAGCCACTTCACCACCCCCACCTCACCCCCCTCCAGGTTGTTGACCGTGCACCCTGTGCCATTCAGCCACTTGTGTGTGTTAATACAACCAACAACTGAACATTTTGGGTAATAGGCTTGAAGTTTGGACATATTTTCAGTTTTTACTACAACTGCTGTTGCCTATGAGCAGTTATGGTGTACTCTGAGAAGTAATTGTGGGAAGTCTTGACCTTATATGTGCAAAGGTCATGATGTAACTAGTTATTAAATGTAACAAAATAAGCAGGAATTGAAAGTGGTTCTAGAAATCCACTTGATTTTTGCCTGAATTAATATAAAGATAGCTTTGCATCACCTGGAGGTTTCAAATTCAAACTTTTTGACCTGTTAGGGTCCAAATACACACATAAATGTACTAATGAAAGTAGGCTTAGCAAAATATGACCCACTTAAAGGCTCTGTCTGCCCTTTAGTTGATGCAAAGCAGTCTCAGTTTAGAAAGTTGATTTTGAGAGTATATTTCAATGCTATATTAGCCAAATGTGTTAAAAATGTATTCACTTTGATTGTAAAGTTTAAGTGTATAACAATTAATTTTCATGCACCCATAAAAGAGTCTGAAGAGGAAGCCCCACCACCAAAGAAAACCCCTGCAAAAGCAAAACCAGCGAAGCCCGCTCCAGCTAAGGCTGAGGAGTCAGATGATGATGATGACGATGATGGTAGGATTTAGAGAAACAGCACAGATTTTGACAAGTTGGATGAAATAACTCCAGCTGCCTTTTGTGACCATTAGACACCCTCCATTTCTTGGCATACATGTAGTTGTTTGGTACTCTTGTATGTAATGTTCGGAGGAATAGTAAATGCAGTGCTATGTCTTCGGTACCGGTGTGTTTTATCGTCTGCCGGTTCTATCCTCAATCGCTGCTACATTTTAAGTTGTTGTGTCTCTCCACTCAAATTATTGTACATGTTTGTTAAGCTGCTGTATTTTTATTTGTCAAAAATTTTCATCAGATGAGTCAGAAGAAGAGGCCCCACCACCTAAGAAAGCAGCTAAGCCTGCTGCCAAGCCCCCAGCGAAGGCTCAGCCTGCTAAGGAAGAGTCCTCAGATGATGATGACGACGACGATGATGATGATTCAGAGGAAGAAGCCCCACCACCCAAAAAGGCTGCTCCTGCTGTAAAACCAGCTGCTAAGCCCCCAGCAAAAGCCAAACCTGCTAAAGAAGAGTCATCTGAAGATGACGACGATGATGATGACGATGAAGATGGTGAGATGAGCATTTTTAGTTTTTCTTGTGCAAACCATATAAGGTCATGTGATGATCAATAAGGGACTTAATACTGAGTGTATGATGTTACCTTTTTCAGTATCTGATGTGGGTCAATGACGGATGCTCACTGAATTTGAATAGGTCTGATCATCTATTAATAACTGAACATTTGTCTCAGACTCAGAAGAGGAGATGGATACCACTCCAGCCCCAGCTGCAGCAAAGGCAAAGAAGGCAGGCATGGTAAAGGCCAAGGAAGAGTCGGAGGAGGAGGATGACGACGATGATGAGGATGATGATGAGGAAGATGATGATGATGATGATGAAGAGGAGGAAGAGGCTGGTGAGTTTGAAGTTCACCCTTTGAAACATATAGGGAAACACTAATATACTCAGATTGGGAGTTTAAGGTGTCAATAAGTTTACACCAGCAGCTAGGAGGAAATGAGCGTAATATAGTAAGACTGTAAACAGACATCAAAAGGTAAATATCACATCACTGCCTTTTTCAATTGTGGTTGAAGGAATTGACATCGTCAAACATGTCTGCCACTGATAGAATTGTGTTCATACGGAAGAAGTGAGAATATCTCAAATTGCATTTAAGAAGGAAGATTTGCAAAAAACAAATTTTATATTTAAAGGACAGGATATTTTGAGCATTGAAAAGAAAGATGCAGAATGATGCAAACCACTTTCTTTAAGTATGGATTAGACCAGGGGTGTCCAAACCCGGTCCTCGAGGGCTGGTATCCTGCATGTTTTAGATGTTTCCCTCTTCCATCACACCTGATTCAATTAATGATCAGCTCATCATCGGCTTCTGCAGAAGCCTGATGACAATGTAATGGCTTCCAGGTGTGATGGCAGAAAGAAACCGCTAAAATATGCAGGATACTGGCCTTCGAGGACTGGATTTGAACACCCCAGGACTACACAGATGCATTTTTTTTTTAGTTACTCTTGGAAGTTGAATCATTTAGTCACTTCATCATTAACAAGAGCGCCACTGAAATCAAAATTATAAGAAAATACCGGTCAATATTACAGTGGTAACTCTGCATTCATTGAAGATGTGAATAAATTCTGGCTTCACTTCAAATGTCCAGTTTCCACCCAAATGTTGCTGGTGTTGAGTTTATTTTGAATATGCAACAAAAGTAAACAAAATAATCATGCGTCAGTTGCTGGAAATAAAGAGATTTCAAGAAAACGTATAATGATTTGCTTATGTCAGCATATATGAAGTCTGAAAAGATACTTCTTAGATTTGCCATCACCCTTTTCCTTGGTTACACTGTTACAAAGCATAGTTCCACATTTAGAGTGACATGTGGTTGTAATGTAACAGTATATCGGTATACCATTTAATTATTTCTAAAAGGCATCCTTTTCAGACTAACATGCAGAAACGGTGAACATTAGTTCTGTGACTGAAGCAAAACCTAAATCTCCCCTGACCTCAAATAAAAAAATTTCAACTTTTAGAAAAAAGTTGATGATACTAGTTGATCATGCACAGTCCTCTGAGCTATACCTTTTGGCTGGATGCTGTCTGATTTTTTTTTAATGTGTCACATTACTTATCAACAGATGCTCCAGTGACCCCTGGTAAAAGGAAGGCAGAGGCCAAGAAGGGCACACCGCCTGCCAAGAAGGCCAAGTCAGATGGTGAAGGTATGAATGGATGCATTAACCAGTTTATCCATTTAATCATTACATTGTGATGATCAACAAGGGACTTAATACTGATGTGTGATGTCACCTTTTATTATTCTGAATATTGTGTGAAAAAATAAGTACTTGTCTAATGTTAAATATTTGAAGCTTAAGTTTATTCTCCTTCCTTCTCAGGATTTTCTATATTTATTGGAAACTTGAACTCGAACAAGGACTTCGATGAAATTAAATCATCTCTGAGGAAATTCTTCTCAAAGAACAGCCTTGAGGTTGCAGATGTCCGGTTAGGTGCTTCTAAGTAAGTTTTGTTTAGCCTATTTAATACTGTTTGATCCTATTGAGGTCATTTGTCTGTGTTGCACCCTTTAACACAAGATGAGACTGAAAGATTTCTACTCCAGTCTCAGCTTTGCAAACGACAAAGACACATAACAGTGGGTTATCTGCATCTTTTGTCAGCCATTCTAAGTATGGATTAATTTTACACATGTTGGGTGGTTCTAGATTGAATGCAAGTTTAATGTTCTTGGGCTGGACAGCAGTTAAAGTGATTTAATGACTCTCAAAAGGGCAAATTTTCATGAGTAAACTTTCTCTTAAAATGTTGTCACTTTTGCCTGCCTCAACAGGAGATTTGGCTATGTGGAATTTTCATCAGAAGATGACATGCAGAAGGCACTGGAGCTAAATGGCAAGAAGGTCATGGGTCAGGAAGTGAAGCTGGAGAAAGCCCGCAGCAAGGAGAACTCACAAGAGGGCAAGAAAGGTAACAGCTGCTTTAGCCAGGGTCCTTGTACATGTTTGGGGGAATAAGTGAAAGCATAAATCAACTCTTAGTGTATCAGGTGAGTTAATGTTGATGTTTGTCCCACAGAGAGAGATGCACGGACCTTGTTTGTGAAAAACCTTCCATTTTCTGCAACGGTTGATGACCTCAAAGAAGTCTTTGAAGATGCTGTAGATGTCAGGTTACCCGCAGGCCAGAATGGATCAAACAGAGGGTAAGAACCACCACTTTTTGTTGCCCCAGCTGACAGACATAAATATTAAGACATCTTTGTAGAAAACTGACTTTATGGGTATGATTGTTTAAGTGTTACTTGACATTTTTGTTCCATGATATTCTCAAATGACAACCTTTATGCAACTGTTTTTAGCGTGATTGTGAATCTTTCCTAGAAGTTAATCTTTCCTTCTTCTTACAGTATTGCGTACATAGAGTTCAAAACTGAAGCTGAGGCGGAGAAGATGTTGGAAGAGGCCCAGGGAACTGATGTACAGGGGAGGTGCATCATTGTCGACTTTGTAGGAGAAAAGAGCCAGAAAGGGGCTAAAGTGGCAGGTAAACAACCTAAAGCCTTTAAGTAAAGGGGTTTGGGTTAGAATAATGGGTTTGGATGATTGGAACTTTTCTAATGGATGTTAAGTGTGGTCAACTTGAAGCTTTTTACACTTCAGAACACGGAGAACTGCCAATATTGTGTATTAACTCATTCATTATGATGCTGTATTCATGCAATAAATAGTAACTTACCAGAATGGGTATTCTGGAGTCAGATGTTTAAATGATTAAACACAGTTCCATGTTGGCTGTATCTTCACATGCTGTGAAGGCTCTGAATTTACAAATGTAATTCAAAACAGGAAGCCATTTTGATTGTGGCTAGACACTATGCTCATTTAACTTCCTTAATCTTTGTCCAGAGCTTAGATTTAACCCAACATCAATCTAGCCCAGAATTTTAGAGGGAAATGCCTCTATCTTAATTCATCTTGCTGTTCTGTCTTGTTTCTCTCCCTGTAGCAGCAGCAGGAGGAGTCAGTAAAACACTGGTGGTGAATAATCTCGCCTTCAGTGCCACAGAGGACGCCCTTCAGTCCACATTTGAAAAGGCTGTTTCTATAAGGATTCCCCAGAGGGATGGCCGACCTAAAGGGTAAGAGATTTATGCAGCAAGTAATACTTGTAAGAATTATGAGTGTTATGTACTGATTAAATTGCTAGTACGCCTCTGTTTCACCTTCTCATGAGCTCCTCTAAATCCAACCCATGATTTTGCATGGATTCGCACGAGAAGCAGAGCCACTGCACAGTTAGAACAGGCTCACCCTGCTCGCATGTGGATGATGCTTATGTCTGCTGTGCAACATGTTTAAATGTCTTGACACTTTTTAAATTGCCAGATGTCTCGAGCATCTTTTTCTTTGATTTTGAAATGTCCAGCTTTGCTCACGTCTTGCTCTTGTCCCTCCTAGGTTTGCTTTTGTAGAATTTGAGAGTACAGATGATGCTAAGGAAGCCTTGGAAAACCTGAACAACACAGAAATTGAAGGGCGATCAATCAGACTGGAGTACAGCCAGAGCGGTGGTGGCCGAGGGGACGGTGGCAGAGGAAACTCAGGTGGGCCTTGTTAAAATGAAGAAAACTGCATGCCTGGAGTTAATCCAAATTGACATGATTCCTTTTGCAACAGTTGTACAAGATTGTTGGTCAGTTGTCTGGTTAGGGTGTTTTGTTTTGTTTTTGACAGGGATGTGCTGCCAACTATCATATTGTACTCACTTTTTCTAACACATGGCCAGAAGTGATGAAAATTGACTTCCTGAAACTCTGTGACGATTTCAAAGATAGTCAAGTCCTGATCTGGTCTTTGTATAAGTCTAGAGCTCAAACCACTGCAGAACAATATCTTGTCAAACTTGTTGCATAGTTGCACAAATTAGATTTTATCAGGGCATAGTCAATGATGGAAAAATGAAGCAGCAGTATTAGGAGAGTAAAGTTATGCAGATATCACAATTTGGCCAAAATATGACTTGAACACTTATACTTTGAGGCTAACGGGTCTGTATTTTCCTTGATAATCATCATGATTGATAACATTCTGTGTTTCTGTCTCTCTCTCACTCCAGGTCCAACAAAAACTCTTTTTGTCAGGGGTCTCTCTGAGGACACAACAGACCAGACTCTGAGGGAATCATTTGATGGTGCTGTGGCAGCTAGGATAGTTACAGACAGAGACACAGGGTCATCGAAAGGGTAAGCTTGTCAAAACTCAGATGCTCTTCTCGTGAGCACCGCTCTGTTCATCAATGGCAGAGTACGGATTCGCATGAGAAGTAGATGAAAGTCGCAGTTAAACAGGCAACTACCTTTAGTGGGAGTTGCCCATGTCTGATGTGAGACAATAGCACTGACAGGGAAAATTATTTTAATTTCTGCTTGGTAAAATCGATTAACAATCGTGTAAACTGTTCTTGTGACGAGTGTTAAAAGACTAATTTGTCGTATCCTTCAGATTCGGCTTTGTGGACTTTGATAGCGAAGAGGACTGCAAGGCAGCCAAGGAGGCCATGGAGGATGGAGAGATCGATGGCAACAAGGTGACCCTCGACTACGCCAAACCAAAGGGCGAAGGCGGCTTCCGTGGGGGCCGAGGCGGCGGTGGATTTGGTGGTGGATTTGGCGGGCGTGGTGGTGGCAGAGGTCGCGGTGGGTTCGGCGGTCGCGGTGGTGGCGGCAGAGGAGGTCGCGGTGGGTTTGGCGGCCGTGGAGGCGGACGAGGTGGCTTTGGAGGTAAGAGCACATCGGAAATTACCGAACTAGATGTCTTTATCTAAACTAAGCAGGTCACGTTGTCTTTTAAGGTTTCATTTCAGTACATGAGGTGCTTGTGAGATCTGATCTATGCCTTCAGGTTACTTGTAATATTCTATACATTTGTAAATGCTGGAAAACTAAGACCCTTTTGTTCTCATTGTAGGTGGAAGAGGTGGCGGTGGATTTGGATCCAAACCCCAGGGGAAGAAGATAAAGTTTGATGACTAAACCCTTAGTCATTTTTACTTTTGAATGAACTCTGGTTTCAACAGTTTTCAGAGCTTTTGGACATTCCAGAAAGCATCATTGATATATATTTAACTTTTACTGGGCATTTTAGCCCTTTATTTCAACCCTTTCCACCTTACCCTCCTGTGCCACTATGGTACTTTTGTCCTTCTCTGCGTAAGTGCTACATGTGAGTACTGAATGTCCCGAATGCAGACCTGCACCTCTCCCTCACGTCATCTTACTTTCCGAAGGAGTGAAACGGAACGGGTCTGACAAACAAGTTTGCTGTGAAAAACGCGCTCGTCTTTGTCAGATACATTGTGTAAATTTAAACAGTTTGTATGATTTCATTTTACCTTTTTGTAAAGAAAATACACGTGTATCCATGTTTTTGTTCTTATTTTGTCATTTAGTTTGCTTTAGGTGCCAAGTTTTACTGTAATGTGCAAAGCATATTTTGATAGATCTGAGGTTGTGTTGAAAAGCTGAACTATATGTGGCAGTGACCCCTTATGTCATATTCAGTTGGTGGGACACGGTTGGTGTTCGAGTCAGAGGATGAAAGCCCTCTAATCTATGTAATATAAAATATTTGTAGTGCATCAACTAATTTTTTCCCATCCGAGAATCTCAAGATTTTCACAAATAAAACCTTGTAGGTGGTGATTTTTAAATGTTTCTTGATTACTTTTTCATTTCATTGAAACGGTGTTAAAAAAGATGGTTAGATTTTTATTCTGTACCAAATTACAGTTGATTACAAGAGCTTGTAGCAAGAACTTCTATGAAAACAACCTGAATTTGAAGCCAGTGAATTCAGTGTTGTACAACTGTATTCTGTTGAAACTGGATCATAAATCTCCTGTATGTCATTGTTTGAGTAAAGGCTTCATTTGGATTATCTAGGCAGGTAAGAGCCTTCTACTGGAAAATTACTGTAGTGATTAGTGTGCTTAGGCTACATGCTGTGAGTAGATTCTCATTGAACAACCATCAATTTCCAAAGGAACAAAGATGGAGAATTCTAGGGGCTGTCAACTTATCCAGCTGTGAAAGGGTGGTTTAAGGAACATGAGACCTCATTTTCACAGGAGTCCGCCTCCTGAGTCCAGATCTGAACCCCCACTGAGAATCTGTGGGGTGTGATGCAGAAGACTTGATTCAAGGGTCCAGTT
>JAPTYQ010000019.1:15183465-15194213 GCA_029814465.1 Ostorhinchus cyanosoma
GGGGGTGGGGGGGGGGGGGGGGGGGCTATTTAAAAACAATCCTATCTGTAGATCCACTGTGGGCTAAACAAAGGATTGGGCCTCATTAAGATAAGAGTGTCCACGAAAGCAGACCAGTTGTTATGTGAGCACGCCGTCCGGGAGGCCGCCATGGGGCAGTGGCCCATTTTCCCCCCTCCCTTAAATAGCTGTGTGCCTTTCCAGTGCATCGTACGTCTAAGCCAGTACCGAGCGTGCTCATCAGCGTCTCCTTCCCCACGTCCATATTGCTGCCGGTCATGTGTATGTGTCAGGAGTAGGAAAACAATGATAAACATTGACAAATATGCCCGGCTGTTTTCTGGAAGTGCTACAGAGCAGAAGTAATGCTAAGACACTGGGAAGGTCAAACTGACTCCACAGAAGCACTTGTTAAAAAAAAAATACAAAAATACAAAGTTTTTTTTTTTTTTTGTTGTTTCATGGGTTAGGTCACGTATGAAAACAATGTTAGATGAAAACAAATGAAATGGAAATGAATGTAATAGGTTTGGCTTTTCTTTTTTTTTTTTTTTACATGAAATAATTGTCTTAATTGGAGACAGCATGATGCAACAGTTTTTTCAGATGCATTTTTAATTTTTTATGGAATATTTTTTGCAGTGGACAGTGTTTTTTTTTTTTTAAGCTATAAAACTCTTGCCCCCTACAGAGGACAAAATTGCATTGCTTGATATTAATTAATTCTACTACCATAAACCAGAACTATCAAAATACACCGATTTTTTTCCCAATGTGCTACTTTTATAGAAACTAAAAATAATACACTGAAATCTGTATTTGTTATGTATGATTGGCAGTATTATGATTACAAAATAAAAGCACACACACTTCATTTTGTGGAAGATGACACAATGTGAAAAAAAGAGTTGGTTTTTTTAAGTAAGTATTAAATTAAGAAAAATAAAAATTACACAATATATACCTTGTGGTGATTTTCATCATGAATATTAATACAAATCTTATTGTATATATGTTTTAAATTTTACACCTTTGGAAATTAAAAAAGAAAAAAAACCCCTGATGTTTCCAGTAGAAATTCAATGTAATAGTTCATCTTATGTTATATATTCTTTTCTTTAAATATAATTGTTTCTTTGTTTTTCAGTATCAGATGTTCTTCATGTACATGTTGGTCATTATTAAGAAAATTGTAATTCATTTAAACATTAATACCATTTATTAAATTTCAAAAACACACATTTCATGCATCTTTTCACAGAAATTTGACTCACATTTTCACAAAAAACCCTCATGATGTTAAAGGTCACTTAACAACTACATTTTTTCCAAAGCTGTAAAATAAATAATAAATGCAAATGTTACTTTTTCTGCCTTTTAAAACAAATTGTATATGAGACCTGTTCAGTAGGATGATGACACATAATCAGAGCCAAAATGAAACAATTTCAGAAGCACTAAGACATACAAAAATATAAAACTGTATTTTTCTTTGCTGGAACATCAGCCAAATCTCAGTAATCCAGATGCAATTCCATTGATTTGTTTTTGTTGCAGAAAATAGCACTAAAATCTGGAACTTAAATCACTTATCAATAATAATAATAATAATAATAATGGTAGTAGTAATAATAATTGTAATAACAGCAGTAATAATTATAATACATGTACAGATTCACTCACCATACTCTTTATGTAAATGCATTAAATATAAACTGTACATTATCACATACTTTATTAATGAGTTATTACAGCTTATGTTAACACATTAAATATACATCGCACATTACCACATATACTTTATTCATGAGTTACTGCAGTATTACAATAATATTACCATGAATGGAGGTAGAAGGTTATGTCCTTTTTAGAGAAAACTGCCCTTACGGATATGCAGCCATATTAAATTGTTATCATGTGTTGTTTTTTTCTCCGCTTAAAGAAACTTTTTTTTTGGTTTTTACTTCGAAGAGTAAAGAAAGACAACGAAAACAATGAATATAGAAAAGCAGATAGTTCAAGCGTTGTATTGGCGGACATGTAACGGTTCAAATTGACTTGACAATCGCTTTTTCTTTCAGATTATTCCAGAACATGCTCCCATTAGGTGAAACTGAGCCTGGGAGCATGTGAATACTGTCCAGTGACATCCTCACCAACAAATGGGTTGCTAAACAAACAAAAGCTCTCAACTCATGCATTGAAACAGACATGTGTCTGAGCTTTAACATCAGAGGAAAAAAAAAAAAGAAGCTTAGCTGTTAACTCAGACACCATGAACTCTGATTGACACAGGGTTCACAGAGAGGTTATTGGTTCAAATTAGCTCAAAGATGTGCAAAGCTGACTGAGGCTGTTTGTTATGTTACAGAGACCACCACTAGGGGGCAGTATTACTTTGTTTGTAGCAGGACTGCTGTTAAGGATGGAGTATGAATGACTGGAGGGAGAGTGAGAGAGATATGACCCTCTGATGAACTGCAAATCTGCTGGGAGCTCAGCAGGGCATTGCTGACTGTTTAAATGCCAACCCTCCACCTGCGAGAGAACTGTGACAATGATGCATTTGTATGCATCCCAGCAACTGTGAGCTTTTGTCCATGTGTTTGTATTTGCATTTGTCTATTACAGCTCACAGGCACATTTGTTTTTTTTCTTTTGGAGGGGTGCGGTTAATCACGCTAATGTTCCAGCATCAGAGCACACAAGATGTTCAATATTTAACATTTGAGCTTTGTCCACTGTGTCATACATCCGCTCACTCCCACAGAACATATTTCTCAGATTAAATTAAGACTATTTAAACATTTCGGTGCCAGATCACTTCTCTAAACAATCCCTTAGACCTTTTTTTCTGAACTTTCTCTACCTACCCCCTCTTTTTTTTTTTTTTTGGCTCTTTCCTCTTCTTTTCTCCATCTCTTTATTTCGTTTCCTAACAAAAGCCAGGACCAGAAGGCACATGATTAGTCCGCCACTAATTGGTATCAGATTCACAGGTTTGGATCGGCACTGTGCTAACCGGAGCCAAAATATTGCTCACATCTGCAAAGGGAGTGGGTCGCTGAGAACCAAGTGTGCCGTTTGGCCCACCATCAGCTTCGCCTCGCAAAGTCGTAGGCCTGCCATCACGCACACTGCTCCAGGGCCAGAACAGCTCCAAGTACACACATGTATGACAGCTTTCATGTGCAAGCCAAAGTCTGATCAGAGGACCCCCGTATTGACACCTTTCATGGTTTGTTAGCACATTGACAGTGAAGACGCAGGACAGCTGAGATATCTGCAGTGTGACGGAAAGAAATGACCGGCGTGGAGAGATGAGGTTAAGAGCGCTGGGCCGTACATGGGGATTAGGAGCCGGGCCTGTCTGCTGTATTTTCAGCCTCGTGGCCCCTTTGACATATAAACTCCTGTGCATCGACTCCCACAAATATACAGTATAAACACAAAATGCAGACATACACTTACACATGTCACAGCTAATATACTCAGCGAATAGCGTGTTTTCTGTGGGTTTTTGTTATAAAAGGGGTTTTTTTTTGTTTTTTTTTTACGACGGGCTACACCACCGAAGGCACTCCAGCGTGTTTTGACTTTATTCGCAGCAAAATGATTTGGCAAACGCGGCAGGTGGGGGGTTGGTTAGACTCCAATGTTGTACATAAAAACACCACAGTAACAAGGTAAACAAACGAAAACAGAACAAGCAAAGTGTGGGACACCAGCATGCTCACACAACATGTCTGCCCTTCCCCAGAGATATCCCTGACCCAGAAAACAAGTTGCTAGCAGGTTTTCTGTGGCTAAAGGATAGTGTGTGTGACCATTAAGCTAGTGGAGCGATAGCATGCCTAACACACTGCATAGACTTTGCCAGCAGCAAACACTTGGGAGGCTGCCATTAGATATGAGACAGCAGCCACAAGGGGTTTCCTGCCAATAGTCTGACAGCGCTCCAACGTCAAACACTTGGCAACATCAGCGCCACCCTTTTTTTCGCTTAACCCTTCATTTAACCTGACAGGTTTACAAAGAACACATGTTTGTTTATGAAAAGGGCCTCGGGGGTTATTGCAGAGGGGGAACTGGATGTGCCTACACAACAACTCACTCATACCTGTGTGGGTCAAAGTGTCCACACATTTATGTTTTTATTTTTTAACACATCTCACATCTCCCGTCTGAGCAAAAATACAACTAAAATCCAGGTGTGGTGAAGACACTGAAGCGGTATGTTCTATACGCGCCGTTAAACAATATTAATCCTTAATAATGACATTTATTTGGATGGATGTTAGTGCAAAAAAGATGGCACGGCAGTTCGTAGCCATCTTCGTTTCCAACAGTCAAAAGCCTCAGTCTTAAACTACAATTGCAAATGTCATTTTAGAGAATAGCGTTAGTTCTGTAAATTAATTAATGCTGGCGTGCCCCTGTAATTTGACATGCGAGTCTGTTTGGGGTTATGAAATAATAGTCAAAAACTATTATATCAGGACATCATTGTAAGTGGAGTTGCCTTTAGTAAGAATTATGCAGATCATGAAAGGACCTGTCACTGTTTGATATCACACTGCTGGTAGATACCACGTACATAACTTTATATTCATACATGAGTGCAGACTAGATTACTAATTCATTCCGCAGGTCTTTTAAGTTAGTTGGGTGAGTAGAACTGACAACCCTCCTGCTACAATTCCCCCCCCCCCCCCTCTTCTTTTCTAACTCATCTCCCATCCCCTGCTGGTTCTCTCCTGGAGGTTTCCTTCCAAACTGAAGACCTCTTGCTGCTTCTGTACTTCTTTACTTCTGTTTCCCACTGGGATGGTCTGTGACACCCTCCTGCTGCTTCTGCACCAACATTCAGGCATATTTCACCCAATTTCCGAATGATCCTCTCGTATGCTGCTTGCCTTTGTCTGACGGTGATGGCAGCCACCGCTTTTGGGAGAACAGAAGTTGGGATCGTAAGGTCTGGGGGACATTAGAGAAGGGGGGGGCACAGGTTATGGATGCTTACGGTGTAGACAAAATCTATAAACCCATAAAGACCCAGTGCTACTTTTGTGGCAGTTCCCAAATCAAACCTTTCTTAAGTGATTTATCCCCACTGATTAGAATATTATCCTGCTTATTTTGTGTTAAATGATGTATTTTCCCATGTTTAATACTGATCATGCGCAGTCACGGAGAAAATTATTAGACCATCAAAAGTCATCAAAAACAGCGGTTATGCAATCAAGAACTAACTCCTGTGTGTATCATGTGACTAAAACAGACAGTAAAGAAAATATGAATGCCTAAAAGCTCTGTTTTTGCCAGTACAAAGCCATAAATATTGATGTAAGTGATTTTGGTTATTATCAAGAAAATATGTTAAATGGATAGATATCAGCCCTAAAATGGAACCCTTATGAGTTATTTTTGTTGTTCTCATTAGATTTGTCCAAATAAATGTAGCTTTAGTTGGACCAGGCATTAAAATGAACAAGAAATTGAAGAAAACAAGGGCGGTCTAATAATTTTTTCCATGACTGTAGCTGTTCATTAAAACTCAGATTAAAGTTGAGGGTTATTATATCAGAAAGGCAGAAAACTGAAGAAAAAGGGACTTTTTTCAGCAGATACAGTATATCCTTAACGGAACACAAACCCAGTGTCTTCATCCACTGTCATTGATCCAACTCCATGGGTTTTACTGGTGAATCAATGCTGTAGAAGATGACGGTGTTTCCACGGTAACTACGGAGCCTCTGAACGTCCAAATGGGTCATATCTGATGACCATGAAAAGATGACAAACTACATTTTACACCAATTATTTACATGTACAGTTTACATTAGTAGATGGTTTTGGTCACCAGTGGCTTTATGGGTTAAGGACAAACAGATTGAGAAAAAAAAAAAAAAAAACTGTTATGGTAGGAGTTAGATCAAAAATGTAAACTGAAATGAGAGTCCAAGCAAAGCAAAGTAAATTTAAAGATGGTATTTTTCTCTTGTTTACCTTTAACTCATCAAAATCATCTACTAATCTAAAATGTTTAATACCTGTTGAACCACTAATCCTATAAATATGTGTAAATAATGGGAGTAAAAATACAGTTTGTCATCTTTTCATGGTAATCAGATATGTCCCGTTTTTGGACATTCAGAAGCTCTGTAGTTACCGTGGAAACAACATCATCATCTACAACATTGATTCACCAGTAAAACCCATGGAGTTGGATCAATGACAGTGGTTCAAAACACTGGGTTTATATTATGGTTACTGATATCTTTGCCGTTTTCTCTGTTTCTTATATAATATTCCTCAAGTTTAATCTGGTCTTTTCTGAACATCTAAATGATCAGTGACTTAAATATAGGAAAATACTTGATTTTTACTTTAAAAAAAGCAAAATACAGAGATTAATATTAAATCAAATGATAATAAAATACTTAAAGGTTAAATAGAGAGAAAAAAATATTTAGGAACTACCACAAAAGTGTTGCTTAATTGGTTTAAAATGGTGTTAAAACTGAAGTATTATATATCCTAAATATGCACGCTCAGTAGTGGTGGTGAGTTTCTCTTCAGAATAAGGAGACAGATTTACTTCCAAAAACACTCAAACTTTACGGCTCCTCATCACGTGTTACGATACAGTGCACGTGTACACGTCACTCTTACATTCACTTCCAGACTCCTGACTCTGCAGTGACTTTTTTTTTTTTTTTAGCCAGTCAGAAGTAAGTACACAACCAATCAGAATCCAGGAACACATACTGAGATATGCATGTGAAACACTGCGACAGATTTTACAATTACCTTCGTAGTGAGTCTAAAGATTAGGTCAACATTGGGGCTGTAAAAAAAAATACACTGTTCCACATGAAGATGGAATAAAATATTAATACATCTTCTCATGAATTGATTGTGACATCGTGATTTATTCTTGATAAATAAAGTGTAACCGGGACACAGTATGTAATCATTGTACTTTGTCAAAGGTGATTACTGATGTGTATAAATAGTAATAAAAAGAGGAATGTGTCTGAAAACAAAATGATTCCGACGTTATGCAACCATGCATAAAAGCCAACCGCATCGATAAAAAAAAGGTGCATTTTCTACATTAACTACACCACATCAATAATAAATACATGAAATAAATGAATGTATATAGTTATTTGCATTATTTATACCTGCTGTAACATTAAAGGTGTCTTCTTTGGGGAATATACAAAGGGACGTTCTGTTCAATCAAGTGCTTCTCTTTTGACAACTTGATATTGCAATATTGAACATGCCAACTTTATTACACACAGATGGCACAGAAAAACACTCTAAAGAATGGTAACCTAATTTGTTTTCTTATTATATTTCATCTTCAGATTTGGCAGGGAAACAGCCGAAAATAGCAGCAGCGATTACAGATAGCAGGCGTACGGTTACTTCCCACTGTGACTCCCCCTAGACTGGAATCGACCAGCTATTTGTGGACGGCCTTTAATTCGACCCACCATCAGATAACGGAACAATTTCAATCAGGAACTTTGATTGAAAGGGACAATACTCCTGCAATGGCATGACAAGGCAGAAAGGGTAAGGGGGATAAAAAATGACTTTGAGAATGGATTCGTGTTTTCCGTTGTTTTGACGTACGTTCATCTCACTTACTCTTTAATTAAAACGCATTGAGGTCAGGAAGATTGTTCTAGTACTTTTTAAAAGCTTTCTTTGGAAATGTAATACTGTGACCATTTTTCTAAGCCGGAGTCACCTTACCCTCTCGGTCTGTGCCCCATGGCAGCCCATTACACTCTGAATCCCTTCCAAACACAACAACCAGGGACTCTCCACAGCATGAAGAAAAACTGATATAACATGATCTTTCTTCTTGTCCCTCTTCTGTGCTATTGTAAGTCTCTCCCTCTTCCCTGCTGGCACATCCAATCAAATTAAAACTAGAGAGAGGTGGAAGAGAATTGCCAATGTGAGGCCCCATGTCCCTAAATTCATAGAGGAAGGAGGGAGACCGGAGACGGGAGTTTATAGTCACCCCTTCACCCCCTTCACTTCTCGTAATCCCTGCTCGAAACCGAAGAGAGGAAGAAAGGACAACGTCTGCCGCCCGGAGAAGTTACAATAACAGAAAGAAAACCTACCAGCCTGAAACGCCAAAACCCTTCCATAATCTAGGCTACGGAGAGAGGCCTATAGAACAAGTGGCAAGACTGATATGTGTATGCATCTGTGCGCATGGAGTTCGACTCATGGGTAACAGATGGTGCCTTATCATTTGCCAGCATCGGCTGCACAGCACACATTCCTAGACATGCCGGTAATGCCTTTTGTGATGTTCAGTTAATAGTAACTTCACATAGAATTACACACCAAATTACCATCAGAGTGCGCCTATTACTTTTTGCATTATCAGTGTTTAACATGTCAGATAGAACACGCTGGGAGGTTTTTGTTAAGATCATTTACAGTATTTTAATGATTAAACATGCAAGAACACCGTCCTATGTGCTTATTTTTTAAATCATACATGCATACATCGACTCCAGTGCACTGTTAGCCCCAGAATGATCCATTTGCACCCATGGATGACCCGACATATAAAAACTCTTCCTCACCTGGCTGCCTTAAAAGCTGGCCTTTTAACAGCCACCCCCTTTCCACCCTTTTAATAATGCCCTTTTATTCTTGAACACATTATTAAACACTGTCACTCAGTCTAAATACCAGGAATAGTTGGATAAGAGCCTAAACAAGGACGGTGGGTAGACGGAGGGCGGGGGTATACATAGATCACTCTGAGTGATGGATCTGTTGGACTAAATACTGGTGTTGTGAATAGAGAGAGAAAGGTAAAAGCTGGTAGGCTGAAGGAAGGCTGGACACAGGCCAAGTGCATTATGGTAGGGGTGAAGAGTTCACAGGAGGAGCAGCAGGGGGGCTGGTGTTCACTCCTGGCTGCATGCCGTGATGGTTGGTCAGTACGGACAATGATTGACACCTGGGATAACTGACTGTATGATTGACAAATGCAGAGGGAATGTTCAAGTCAGTGGGTAGACAGATGATGGTGTCCAGGGTTCTTGTGTATCCGCTACATGTCTGTGGGCTATCTGTAGTATGAACATATCAGTGCATGGACCGTATTTATGAATGTGTGTTTCCATGTGGTTCAGATTCTTCCATACACATCTGGAATTATTTGAACAAGTTCTGCCTTTTAGGTAATGTAACACATCCTCCAGTGGCCATGATGGAGGTCTACTTGACATAATACTCAAATTGAATATTGGATATACAAAACAGCTATTTTAAAATAAGAGGTTGCCATTTTGCAAATGTCAGTATGCATTTGCTTTCATCCAAATGGGTTCATGAGAAGATCGATACTACTCATATCTCAACAATAAGTATGACGCTACGCTCAGTAATTCTGGCTGCGCTTAACTAGAGACGGGAAACCGAGGGAAAGGTCACTTGCCAAAAAACAGTCCAGCACCTACCCTCCTATAAAACCACAGTGTAGTTTTTATGATTTAGTTTTTGTGCAGATGAAAATAAACAACATAAAGAGTGTGCTTGTGCTACTGAGCTGTATTTGTTTCCTTTGGAGAGGCCAGCTGTTTTTTTTTCCCCATATTGGGACATTAAAAGTGTAAAAAAACCATAACAATAATTGTTTTGTTCTCCCTCTTGATAATACTGGGAATTTTCCTTTTTTTTTATTATACACTAATTTAAAAAGTATGTGCTTGCATATTGGATTGACCTGTGCAGTCAGCGTAGATAAAATATTTATTCCAAGCTAATCCTGAAGATTATTATATTGTTTCTCAGGTTTTTTATTTTTTTATTTTTATGTGGTTTAGGTGATAATAACCCTAGTGCACAAACCTGCTACCTGCTGTAATTGTTCAGCAGCAGAAGAAGAGGAAGAGCTCCTTCAGTGAGGGATGTCAATTGATTCAAAAATAACTAATCAAACAAGTCGCTGTAATTAACCATAATTAATTGCATTTTTTCTTCGTGTACGAGGAAAGCTCTCCTGTGAATTACAGATTTCTAATAAAACGATTAAGGTCATTAAACTGAAAACTGACTCGACAGAAACAAGAAGAAAACCTCATCATCTCAAAAATGTGTTCTAAGTGCCAATTTACCACAATACTCTGGTAAATACGAATTAAACTGGGACAGATTCTGCTGAGAGTTTAAAATGATGAATGTGTTCTGCCTCCTCTGGTTGTGACCCCACAGGACCTTATTTTTTTTGGGGGGGGGGGGGTTCTATCACAGTCAGAAGAAAGAAACAAGTCATTTTTTTATTTCAATTGAATAATTTGCTCACGTGATGAATGTGACTTTCAGAGATGATTTTACAAATGAAGAGAATGCATAAATAGAAAGATTTATACACTTGAAAATCGTGGAACTAATGTCATCACAACTTTCCATTTCCTTGGTTTGTTGCTGTTGCTGAATGTTTCTGCAGCCTTTTCCCTCTTTTGCGACTTTTTCAATTCCCTCTTGAAGAATGAGGTCATATATTCTAAGGTAATAGTCATTTTGACGCTGGTGATGTGAAGTTAAAGTTAAATTACTACCTTTACAAATCCTCATCTTCACAAACTTTGACATTGACTTGTAAAATTATATTTGAACTAGACAAATGTCATATGTAAAAGGAGGCACAATTCAACAAGGATCAAAACACTTTTTGCTTGACTTCCTGATGAAGG
>JAPTYQ010000019.1:15258294-15270026 GCA_029814465.1 Ostorhinchus cyanosoma
GCATGTTCACACTGACCACATGTGATGACTTGAAAGAGTCTGGAGACATGGCCAACATTATGCTACCGGCAGCATCGTCCAACATGACTGGTTGTGTTGTGGTTTAGTGATGCCCTGAGGTAGCATATTCTTGGATGTTCATACATCCCAGCATGTGCTAGCCAGCAGTACTCTGACTGTTGTACAGTACATCAGACCCACTGTCAAATGTTACACTAGTGCAGTCAGCTCTTGGTTCCACCTGGTGTAGAAAAATCCCCAGCCTTGTGTGACCAAGAGTGTCTAGAGACTGAAATCCCTCACACCTAACTGCACCTGACAAGCTTTGGAACATTATGTATTTGCACATTTAACACTGTCAAGGAGTGCCATAGACTGTCTAGGAGTTCACTAATTCCCTGATTCAGGTCTGGGAGGAGATCTCCACACCATCCACTGCCTCTTCAGAAGCATGTCCAGATGTTTTCTGGTGTCCAAAGAAGCACACAGTCACAACGCACTATCGAAACACATTGTTAGATATGACAAATTTCACAGAAGGTGTACAAGCCTGTGATTTACATTTTTCACAGGATTTTTGTTGCGATTTTGAATTCACCCTTAAATGGGTCACTAATAATGGTTTCCATTGACTTTTTTATAGCTTTCCGCTCTCAGAGATATATAATATACTCTAACGCATTGAAACTTTTCAACTGATATTTTGTTCATGCAGAGTCAAAATGTGATTAAAGCGTTGCCTCATTTTTTGTAAGCAATGCACATATGATTACATATGAGCACTCAAGATTCAATTACATTATTCATTAACCAACAGATGGTGGTAAAAGGAGAGTGGGAGCTGTTGTATGATTGACCTGAAGGGCAATGACGTGTGGTACTTAGTTTTCTCCTTGTTCCGGGGCACATCTCAAGGGCTTCCTTACAGTATACGGCTTCAACAATTATAGTCCATTCAGTGGCCTTTAACATCACGTGCTTAATCCAAAAATGGATTTTTATTGGAATTGTGAAATGAAAAATGGCTCATTTGCTGTCTACACCAATTGAACTGACCTAAGAGGAGACTGACCTAATGAGAATGTCCGTGAGCTAAGTTGAAATGTGATTAACATCAAATCAGGGAAAGTCAGCAATCATCAAAGATAGAAACATCTAGACTCCTCTACCTCTTCCGCCAAGGTCAATAAATGTCATAGGCCTCATCTGAGCTCCATCCTATAATGATCTGACATGCAACTCCAGGTAGTGCCATCTTCTCTTTTCCATTTTCTCAGCACTTGCTCCAATTCTGCACCTCTAAATGAGGTCACATTAAAGACGCCACTACAGATTCTCTAAGACAAAGTGAAATTCAATGAAACCCAGTGGAAATAACATTCAGCGGTTTCTTATATAACAAGCTTTTTATCCCACATTCCCAGCGCTACATCGAATCCAATCTCTGCCCCAGCAACACATCTTTACACCATCCCAAGTGTATTAAATAGAAATCAGGCCTTGGTTACAGGTCCTGTAATGATCATTTGGGCCAGCTAATATCTGACAGTTTATCCAGGCAGCCCGCCACAATGGACTTCCCTCCATCTGACATTGCTGTGACTCCATTAGCCAAAGTGTTGGAAGTAAATGATAGTAGGCAGCGCTTGGCAGTGTCAGCCCTCTCAGATCAGCTGGCCTCTATTGATTTAATCACAGAATAAAGGATGGAGCAGGGAGCAGGTATCACAGGTGCATCTTGTTCAACCAAGCCACACTTTGTCTTTTAAACATTGGCATATTGTGACTCAGGGATCCATTGATTCAACAGAGCTTTGTTCCACTGTGTACAGCACAACACACACTCTACCTTTTTCATTCCCTGCAAAAACAAGTCGTCAGGTATGGCTGTCAAGTCAATTAAATTTTTACAGCCTAAAATTATAAATATGCCTGAAGCAGCCTGACTGTCAAACACATAAAATATAGACAAAAATACACTCATGATCTCTTTGCAAAAGACATTGAAACCTTCTGAGGTTGACTGTAAACCAGTACTATCCGCTAGCTATAGAGGACATGTAGGTCAAATAGAAATGAGCATTATACCATCTGTTTTATTTGTATGTGTATTTGTTTGTGTGTTCATTGAAATAAATCTTACCTCTTGACCTCAGTAGTCGTGCCTTGGTAAATTACTGTGTGGCTTTCTGCTGGCTCAGGGAATGAGCAGTGAAAGAGTAATCAGAGAAACAAAGAGCCACATTCAACCTATTTATGGTCCACAAGATCCTACAGTATTTTTCTGCAAAAAACAACAACCCCCAAAACATTCCTTTGCTACACAGAAAAAAAGACAATAAGACACACTCTAGCAATAATTTTAGTGTTAGAAATATTGAAAAGCAAAAGACAAATACACAAAGTGAGAATCTTTTTTTCCTTGGTCAGGATATGTACATTCAGTCCAGCTTGTATTTACCAGGCTGACAATTAATACTGAATGAACAATAACTCAAAATATGAATTATGAAAGAGCTGCAGCATCTGAAACCGACCACGGTGAACATTTGACATAAACAGAACCACAGTGCTTCAGTTTCAGACTTAGTTTGTCATGTCTTTGATGTATTGTGACTCAACTCAGCATATCTTTTTTTAAATTATTTTTTATTTTATTATTATTATTATAATTTTTGTTATCAATTAATAGAAATTTCAGGCCACCCCATTTGAATTCCAGGTGACCCTCATGTGGAGTCTTGACCCCAAGGTTGAAAATCACTGGCTTAAGTCTACTCTAAATTCAGATAACGTACTGTTTGAGTTTAATTGAATTAAATGCATAGACGTCATAAGGAAGAATGTTATCTATTGCATTTAGCCTATCTTACCATTACCTTTTACATATTTGTGGGTGCAGGTAGTAATGAAAATAGACAAAAAGAGGGAGCTGATAATGAATTACAAAATGCAATTTCTTTTTTGTTACTTCATAACAGTGCCGTGCTATTATACTTTTGCAAATTATGAAACTTGAAAATACAAAGACTAAAGCCTTATTCAGACAGGGTTAACATTACCTGTGAACTTTGTGTAGGTCATCTGTCATCTTAAGTCTCTGCAAATCTGGAATTTACAGCATTTTTTGTTTACTCGATGCATTTCTTCAGTCTACTTCCTGGTTGAGAGCTCTGGTAGCTGTTCTGATGATGATAAAGTAAAATTATAAAAGTGGAAAAGGAGGCTCATGCCACAAATATAGCATGCAAATTCACCAAAAGAGCGAACTTAAATCCACAAGAAAAGCAACATTTTTCTTCCATCAGCAGTTATCTGTCAGTTGTGATCCTCCCCTTGACATCATGCCCATGAACTTTTGTCCTTAACTTCAAGTAGAAAACATATTATCTTGTAAGAATGTGTCACATGAAACGTAGACATGAAGGTTATTTTCCACATCACAGGAGGTCGAAAGGTTATACTAGTCCTGTGCAAATAAGCTTAAGTGAGAGTTAAAGGAGTCATATTTTGCTAAACCCACTTTTATTAGTCTTTGGTTCATTTGTCTATTTGGACCCTAACAGTTCAAAAGGTTTGAATTTGAACCCTCCAGGTGCTGCAGAACTATCTTTATATTCATTTTGGTAAAAATCAAGTGGATTTCTACAGCCCGTTTCAATTCTTTCTTAATTTATGTTTTATAACTAGTTACATCATGACATTTGCACATATAAGGTCAAGACTTCGGACAAACATTTCTCCAAGTACGCCATAGTTATTTGTCAGCAGCAGCGGTTGCAGTCCATATTGAAAATGTGTCCAGACTTCGAGCTGAGTACCTAAAATGTTCAGTAGTTGGTTGTATTACTGGACACAAGTGGCTTAATGGGACAGAGCGCTCAGTCAACAACCTGGAAGGGGTGAGGTGTGAAGGGGCTTGTTTGCATTTAAAGGGCCGGCGCTTAAAACAATTCTCAGGTCATTACTTAGAACTATTGTTAAAGATGAACCGGTGGAGTTGAATTAATGAAGAATTCGGACCTAAGCATAGCATCTACAGTTTATGTAGAACACAGGGAGATGTTTGAAAATGGCTAATTCCATTTAAAAAAAGCTAAATATCACTTATTTAAGTTAAAATTGGAGCAGCTGGCTTGCAATATTGAGGAGAATATTTACAGAAAAAGTGATGCTTAGTTCAGGACTTAAATTGGCCATTTGTCACAACTAAGGACTTCCAACACCTCACAATTATCTTGGTGTCAGTAATCCGTTAACTGATGTCTGTATATTCCACTGTTCCTCTAATAGCTAAACACATGTAATCCTCCATGTTGACAGGGCAGCAGTAACATCTTTCATGTGCTCCCTCCTTGTGGGAGTCATGGATAGAATTGGCAGGACATGACTTCTAAATGTTCCTCTGTGTTGTGAGGGTGAAAGACTGCAGTGTTTGGAACAACAGTTGCAAAATTAAGTCTTCACATTTTCCTTGCGTGCGTTCCTCTTGGATGGCTGCTGCTGAAAGTGTTGCAGTCACAAATAGGATGAAAGGTTGAAAGGTTACAGTAAACTGTTTACATTCAGACCCAGACTTAAATACCTTCTGTCCTATTGGGGCTGTAGGTGGTTTGTACTGTTTTGGTGCAGGCCAACTTTGTACTCTCCTTGGCTTCCTGTTTTCTTGAACTCTGCCTCCACTGATTCTCTCCAGCCTCTTAAAGAACTGTCTCCTATCTTTTTTAACTCAGCAGGGGATCCTTCTTCAAGGGATCATCCCTATATATGTGCATAAGTAGAGACTTTGCATATGATTGGAAGTAGGATGACAGGATGGGCAGATGCTTAAAGAATACATTCTACCAAAGAAATGTTCAAGAATTTTTAATTAGTTCTCAGTATAGACACTACCTTCATGATCCTTATCAATCTTCACACATATAATGTGTTTGTTTTGTGCTGTGGGGCAACAAAGGTCATATGTGTTTACTTTGTAAGAACCAAGCATCTTAACCTAGTATCCTGTGGAAATGCTCTGATCCTCTGCCTGCTTCCTCATCTTAAGGTGCTTTAGTTTAATACTTAAACCATACATTTCTAGAGAGGATTTCAAGAAGAGTTTAACATCTAACTAGTATGTATATCCACTGCCAAAGGCGATCACTTTTATCTGTTCTTGAATAAATCCTTCCCCATAGATCAGAACCATGCAAAGTAACTTTATTGTGGTAATGTTAAAAAAAAGGGAGCATACTATATATGTATGTGCATGTATGTATATCTTTGATGCTTTATATAACCTAACCCAAAGTTAGTTCAGTCTCACCACAATATAGACTATAGTAGTTTAACCTGCTGTGAATAACAGTTGACTAAACATATGCGCCCACAACTGTGGCCTGTTGGAATTACTTTGTTGTCATCCAAGTCTTCAACATTCAGCCTCACACTGATTATTATCCTCCATCCTCCCTGTTGCTAATATTTTCTTTTTTGTCTTCTTTTTGGGTGCAGATTTATTTAATTTGGCCAACATACAGCATTTCTGTGAATCAGCTTTAGCCAAAAATAGTTATATAATAGTTGAACATTTCTTTCTATCACTTGAACTATACACTCTTGTCATAAGCCTATGACTTGTTCCATCTTGAGATGATGGAAGAAGAAAACCTCTGAATAGGGACACGGGCTTTGACGCCTTGCAGCAGAGGGAAGTCATTTAAAACCAGCATGTCTGTCTGTGCTCACAGAATTAAAATTTGGACCAGTGTCGAACATTCCTAAGTGGTTAGCAACAGACAACTAAAGCATTTTTTTTTTTGATGAATAGTTCTCACATTTTTACCATGGGTTTTAATTGCATGGAGGTTTTTAATATTTAGTTCTTTGTGTAATTAAATATGGGATACAGTGCACATTCTCCATAGCACAAGCTTCTAGTTTGAATAGCTTCAGATTCACATCAATGCCATACCTACGAAATTACCTCAAGTCGCTGCAGAATCCCAACACAGATCATTACTGATAAGATCTGTTTGTTTTCCACCCGCATACATTTGAGGAAGAAAAACAATTGAAAACATTTCCTCTTGAATAAAACAATGTATTTTGCTTGAAGATTATTTAAGTTAGATTTCTTGCATGATGAATGAATTAATGAAGCAAAAAAGTATACTGGTTGCTTTTATCTTTGTAAATCTTATTATTTTTGAAAATTTTATCTCATTTATTCCTTTTAGGTAATATATTCCAATTGAATTACACTCATTTATTAAAAAAAAAAACCCTTCCCTTTAATCAACATGATCTGAATTCCCACCCTCCCCTCTGTTATTTTAGTAAGGACAAACCTTTGAAGCAAAGAGGACATAACAAAATGAAGCAAGCCAGCCAGGTTCGGCACTGGCAGCATCGCTAAGCATGGCTTAGCTCTGCCTGACGTATTATCAGACCAACACACTGGTTGGGCACTACACCTGCTGTTCTGAGCTGTGCCAGCGCTGGCCTCACCTCTGTCAGGCAGCTCCAGCACCTGGTGAATCTCCTGTACCACTTCATGGACAGAACTGCAAACTGAGAAATAGATTTGATACCGTTGGCAAGGAAAAGTGACAGATAGCAGGGAGAAAGTGGAACTTTGCAGGGGTGTTACCTACTGTTCAGCTGTGCAGGTCTGTGAATACTTGTTTGTTTATGAGTTCTGTGAAAGTGCTGTGCGTGTCATTGGCAAAAAGCCTGCCAGACGGATCGATGATAAGTAGTTGCTGTAGCAGCAGCAACGCTAGACATGACCCAATTTAATTTGCCCGCTCTGCCTGGATGAGGTTAACAGTACTGATTCTGATGCCATTACACGCAAATCACACGCACACAACACAATCAGTGCAATAATACTCCAAGTCCAAGTATGAGCTGTGTACTCTCTTCACTGTTCATTTTGTAAAGGTTACATATAGTACACAGCAAAACACTGCACAAAAAGGTAATAGGTAACATAGCTCACATTCACATTTAAAGCCACTTTTCGTCAATTGTATGAAACAAATCTGCCTCTAGTGAGAGCAAAATAAACAAATAAATAAATAGGCTTTGAAATAAAATAGAGAAAGAAAACCCACAGCCCTGGGTATTTGATACTTTATTGAAAGGGTGTGAAAAACATATCCAAGCTTTTTTCACTTCAATGAAGACATTCATGAACCTGACTTTTCCTATAGGTAAAGGTCTAATAGCCTGGAGTGCTTTCCTTTCAGGTGAATGTGCTTGTTCTAACAGGTGCTTAATAATAGAAAGGGAATGCAGTGGATACAAGCCTGAGCCACTGTAAGCAGGTACACGAAACACAATAGGATTAGAGAGCAGATTGATCCTGGCTTTGTGCACTGCTGTTTGGCCAGATTACCACAGCTACTGTTTTATTGTGTGGAAATTGAACAGAAATTTGTTTTCAATTTGCCAACTGCTTGAATTGCATTTGGGCATGCCTGTTTCTGTGTAACACAAAGGTGAGGAGTGGATAGAAGGAATGTACCATGCTGTGCACTCTACAATTTCACAGGATTAACCAGTTTCCCTTAGATAATTTTGTTGCTAGTGACACTAAATCAAATGTTTTCATTTTAAAGCCTGATATGAAACACCGAGACTGCCGAGCACGCAATCTGATTTCAGCTGGGGAAAGAAGTATCGTGTATTTGCCTCAAAATTAGTTCAGGTTTAACGCCGACTACTTTCAAGTACAAAGTGTAGCAGTAATCACTTTTGCACAGAGAGGACACTGTTGATTCATCTCCCTCTGAAATTGCAATGCATTAGACTCCAGTAACACATAAATGCATGGCAATGATCTGCATATACACTGCGTCCATCCCCACTAATCATTTTTTTGTGATTTTATTTATTAATGGGCAGTACGAAGCTCTACAGAAAAGAAAAGACAGAAGAGATAAAGCAGATGTGTGTTTTCATGGTATGCAACATACAGCAGCTTGAAATGAAACCGAGGAGACATTCTTAAGTCAGCGTAACAATAATGTTAACAAACTGAATGCAGACACACTGTCATCTGTTGGGTTTTGTAGAGTCATCCATACAGTCTAAGGGCTGTGTTTCGTGGCTTACTGAAGGATTCAGCTTGAAACACTATCCTTAACACCAGAATTTCATTTTGGCAGATACTGTAGGGCTAATCTACGGCATATCAATTAGGGGCGATAAGACTCTTCTCTCAGTTGCAGCCTCACTACATGATTAGGTTGATAAGGCAGTTGTATTACATAAAAAAATAAAATCTTGCCTGGCTCAGCTTAACCTGCACTCAACCCCTTTTACATTCTTTAATGTTACAACTTTAATGTGTAGGAGTCGTGGCGCGTATTGCAAAATCTCAGCGTGCTGCACATCCATCCAGTTTTACCCCATTTGTTATTATTATTTGAATTGCATTGGACTGTGGTGGCTGTGAATTGGAAATAGGAGGGCGAAGCTGAGACTGCCTCACTCCCAGTATTTTGGGCATAGTTCTGCCTCAGTGAGCCAGGCTGATTGGGATGCAGCAGGGTTTCTCCCTTTCTCTCCCTCTTGCTGTCTCCCTGTGTCTATCGTTCTGCTCGGCCTGAAACAGACATTCTGATGAAAAAAAGAGGGGGCCAAAATGTTTATGAATGCAGGGCACATAAAGGAACACACACACACACACACACACACACACACACACACACACACACACACACACACACACACACACACACACACACAGTCAAGTGAGTACATATGGACATGCATTTCTGCGCAGTGCACACATCGTTGCAATGTGCATTCAGTAGAGTGGCAAACAATCCCTGAATTTCAATACTGCGCCATCGCTTTTGTGGAATATGTAACTCCATATTTAATTTTGCATATTTTCAGTGCCAATGTGAGGCTGAGTTTCATTCTAGCCTCACAAGGTTCAAAATAAAGCCACCAAGTAGATAGGGAGGGAGTCAGTGAATGAAGGAGGAAATCCTAAACAGGCAATCTGGAACTTTACTTTCTGGAGGATTAAACTGTGGCATCATTTTACTGTCGAACCATCCACTGCTACATCCGAACATACTAGGATGCCAGCATAGCTTTCAGAATAGAAAGCTATGCTGGCAGCATTAACATGCAAAATACAAAGCAAACCAGAAGAAGCCTTTGCTTTGTGCATCTTACGTGAATCTTTTTAGCACATGTGAATTTGACACAAACACTGAAAAGGAAGTACAGTAAATCTAACATATTTTCAGAGCACTTGCATTTGCTTCTACATATACTCATTTTTACCATTGCCCTTGATATTTGTTGATATCTCTTTTTTTTTGTATTGGATGTAACTTTAGCACTGAAGTAAAAGTTCTGGCTATTGTGACACCATGGATGAGCACTCAAAGAAAGTATTTGATATTTGATATAGCCTTGAAACTGCTCTCATCCCGTGTGGAATCTCCAATTTGAACTCTTTCTGTCTTGTCCTTAAAGTTAAATTGCTCTCCCCCTTCTTTCATTGAAATTTGTGTGTTTAAACAGAGAACAGATTCTTTCTCTACATAAGTCGTGCCTACATACAAAAAACTTTTATATTCATTTCCCTCAGGGGCTTCTTATTGATCACAGTATACTGTATGGCTGATGCCCATAACGACACCCTTTTGCATTTTAGTTTTTCTCACTATGCTAACTTTGATGTGTTTCCAAATGTTGTGCACCTTGGCTTTTTTTTTTTTTCTTCTTGCGTTTTGGCGATGAAAGCTTCTATCTGGTCTTAAAGCCCCCGTGTCTACACGTTTGTCTGGAGTCAGCCAGGCATATGGTGAAGATTAACCACACATTGTTCTGTTTGTGTATGTGTATGTCTCTGTAGCCTGTACGTTGGGGAGAACAAAACACCATCTGAGCATGTCCAGGATTATCATCATCTCCATGGCGACTGCCTCCTCCACCTCCTGCTCTTTCCCTCCTCGCTCCTTTTGCTGTGTGGGTAATCTGTGGCGTTCGCTGTGCTGCTGCGCCCACTCATTTGTCTCCCATCCCTGCCACAAAATCTGAATTCTGAAATTGCAAAAGGAGTAATAAACAAGATTGACTGCAGCTCTCCCTATTGATTGCTGCTCCAATGTGCTCACATGATTTGTAATACTGCACCCCCCCCTTCTTCTCCTCCTCCCCCTTTTCCTCCTCCTCCTCCTCTAACAACAGCACCCAACGGTCAGGCCACATAAAGACAAGGCAAATTATGATGGGACAGGAATCAATTTCTACTAGATTAAGCTTCTTGTTCTCTTGTGGCTTTAGGGGTTGAGAAATAAAAGGAAGCATGTACGCAGAACCAAGTGCTTGTAAAGGATATAAAACCAAGAAATGGAACACACCATTATACATTCCATCTCAAGGTGATTGTATGAGACATCCATATGTTGCCACCGGCTGGCACTGAGATGCTCAGTATCATCTTCGTCCCCCAAAAAAACCTCAACAGGCAATGCAGTGTAACATCTTCAGTTATTCTTACTGCTTACAAGCAAAACATTGTGTACAAAGACAATGTGGGCAAAAAAACAAAAACAAAACACAAAAGTGGGACGAAGTAAAGAAGTTAAAGCTTGAATTCATCAAAAGGGACTGATAACATCATGTTATTCTGTGATTTTTAATGCATGTTGCAGAGATCTTGCAGGGACAAAACAATGTTATCCATGCTAAAATAAAAAAAAACAAAAAACAAAACTGAAACAAAACTCTTGATACTCTTTTTTACCAGAATGAAGAATTTGATTTGTTATTCAATGATAACAATGTGTGCATTCAGCAAATCACCGTTATACATGAGAAAAGAAAGAGACGGGAGAAACGGTGACATTGAAGAGTATTTTCATTTCCAAGTCTGAATTCCACAGTGCACCACCAGATACTTAAGCCCAATAAGATTCAAAATCCCCCCTTTCCCCCACTTTTTCTTTTGGTCGGTTATGCTTCTGCTCCTCTTATTACCATGTTTACAACTTGTTGGCATCCTGAAAGCTATGTTGGCTTTGATAGCGACGGCACGGAAAATAAAGGGAAAGAATTTTGAAAACATGTCAGTGAGTGCGCTGTTATAAGAGGATCAGACATGCAAGAGTGGAATTGGGCCCTTAAGAGTTCCAAAAGAGAATAAAGGGTGAATTATCATTTAATCCCACCCTGGTCAGTACAAGGAAGAGGATGAGAGTAGAAACGAGGGGTTCATTTGTGCTACAAAAGAATGTGAGATACAGGGAATAGTATCAGACAATGGCTTTTGCTGTAGCAGGGAGGAGGATGATGGTGGAGGGGTCATCCCTTCATTTATACGCCAGAAAACAGCAGAAGAACCAGTCGTGCAGAACAGGTAGAAAAATTCTATGCTAACACAGAATCTGCTCATTCTAAATATTTGATCTGTGCCAGAGTCGATTAATAGTGGTGCAATCACGAGAAAAGGGACAAACTAAAATTATGAGATCACCTCAGTCACACGCTGTAAACCCATTTGTGTTACTTGGTCATGTTATTGTATAATTTTCCCTTCAGTGTGGGAAGATAGGGCGTGTTTTTATGCAGTAATTCAAAACCTCTAGGTTAATTTTGTTGAAAAGAAACAGCACAGGTCTGTGTATTTCAAGAATACAAACTAAAATAATCAAATATAAAAACAAACAAGTGGTGCCAGGCACAACAAACCCTGCCCCTCACACACATTTTACTCA
>JAPTYQ010000019.1:15270126-15281712 GCA_029814465.1 Ostorhinchus cyanosoma
AATCTATAGAGTCAATTTGGTATGAATTCACCCAATAGGTTTGCTTCTACAGACATTTGAAATTCTGCCTTTTATGTGTAAATTGGGAAAAAAAAAGATTTTAAAAATTCATAAAACATTTTAGCATCGACCTACTTTTCCCAAAATGTACTAAGATCTATTCTGGCTCACTGGAAATATATGAACCAAATTTCATATGAATTCAACCAACAGTTTTGCTGTTAGAGTGTTAATAAACAAACAAACTGAACCGAAAACAATACCCTTAACCTCCCCTTCGGGGTAAGACTCACATGCTGTAGATCATTACGCTTTGCAAACTGCAGAGGGTTTCATTTGTAAAATAGCATGTCATAGCATTACTCTGAATAAAAGTTAAACATGATTCACTGTAATGCACTAAGATAAGCACAGACGTAATGCATCTCTCTGAGTGGGGCCCTGTTTGTTTCATTATGAGGAAGCTACAGAGATAAGAGTGTGATAGCATGTGTTCATTTGTGCTGAATCCATCGCTGACTATCTCACTTGTAAAACATAAAACATTCTATAACAAAAGAACAGGCTGCTATAGCCGCGGTCAAAGAAAGAGATGTGTGAATGACACTCACCTCTATAGGGAAGGCTTTGCCAATTGTAAACAGTAACAAGAGGCTCTGTTTGATCACAGAGGTAAAGCTTTGCTGTTAAGACATTTTCTAGTATTTCAAGTTTGCTCTAGCATGACCACAACAATGTCTGAGGAGACAGATGTGAAGAGATGCAGGTGCTCCATAACTACTACAAGGTATATCTTCGGCTTTTTGCAATAACTTTCAAGTCTCTTACCAAACAGCTGCAAGTTCCCATGGATGCAATATCTCAGGTAAAATATGTTCTGGTTGTAGTTGAGTAAAAATTCAATTCCCAAGATGGACAACTACATTACTTTTTTTTTGCATAATTTATTTTCCCAATGCAGCAGTTTGCAGAAAGTACAGGCTCTCCAGATGTGATTTTGATTTATTCTTTTGCATAATTCTGAAACTGGAGGATGGCCCCCATCTTTATCCCTATCCCCTTTTAAAATCAGGTTATGGTTAATAAAAATTTGGTAATACCAAATTAGTAACAGATATTTCACAAGATAGCATATTTGAAAAGAAATAGTCTACATGTGGCTTATATTCAAGAAAATATTCCAATCATCTGCACTAACCTGGTACTGAATATGTTTCTTGCTTTTCATAGTGCAAAAATTGAATTCCTTTACCGTTTGTCCATATTTGCTCACTGGAGATGTTATCTCCATGTAGTTTTAGAAGCTCTAAGCAAAGATCGTTACTAAAAAACTTAAACATAAAGAAAAGTTTTAATCTCATCTCTACTTGAAATAATGAAGTCCTGCAGTCTTGCTATATGTCAGCTAGACCACTAAACGGTGTCCAGTAAATTAGAGATGAAGGAAATTAAACTGACAATTTACCACAAGATAAAACAAGAGTCAGAGAGGGAGACTTTTGGAGTTCCCTGGGTCTTGAAAAATGTTTTGTGTCAGCCTGCTCACCATTTCTCCTTAGCTGATTAGACGCCATTGGCAGAGTCTTTTTTCACTTCAATTTTAAATTTTCGAGTCCCCACTCATGGTGTATTACCATTATCGCTAACTGTGAGACTCCATCGAGCCGTCTGGTACCTGTGGACATGTGTGAAAATTACTGAAAAATGCTAGTCTAAATGTAAATGGACCCAGGTAATTGTTATCTTTTGTCAGTAGAACTTCTCTCATTGACTACTCTTTTTGGGGTATTCTGACTTTTTCCATTCAGTGTAATTTGAATTTAATGCCCCAGACGCATGGAGAAATAGGGTCATATAACCTGTTAAAAATGCATTTTTGGACACTTTAACCTCTGTGTTGGTAAGTGCCTTCAATCTAAATGAAGTAATAACTATGTTTTGCTTGCGATGAACCATTGCAAACTATTTGTGTGTTTGATATTATCGCACATCTTTTACAATGGTAATAACCTTTCTCCTATTTTGTTCAGCATTTGAACGATGTCTATACAGCTAAATATTAAAAAGGAGCCTTTTTTTTTTAGAGTTAAAAGGTTCCTCTGTTTCTTTGGCAATACCTGTGTTCCCATCTGTTTTCAATTTAAGAAAAAAAAGTCTTGGCAGAGCTCTGTATTGTGTGATATCCAGATTTTTTTTATAAAGTAATGTTCCATGAAACATATGTTAACAAATGTGAAATTAATTGTTAACCCTGAAACATGACAAATGTCATGGACTATAGGCAATAAAACACACAGCCAAGATAGAAGCCAAAGATGGTTTCCTTTTGATCAAACAAGTGCTTAACTTATGAATGCCTCCAAAAACAGATTCGATATTTGTCCATTTTGTTTTTACACAACATGTTTCTTTTTCATTCATCCACCTTCAGTGTCTCTGCAGACGTTTACTTACAAATCTGACTTTCTCTAACATTTGCCCTCACCTGCACACACAAGCAAATACACACCTCAGCGCACCACCATCTCCCCTTGTGACATGCTTCATGCGCTGAGGGATCCACTGCTGATAAGCAAACCCCCCACACCTCCACCAAAAACTGATTTCAGGGTTCCAAAGCAGAACTGTCCACAGAGGACTATCTCCACAAAGCTGCTACGCATGAGCTGGTGAGCTGTCTCATTGATCTGCCTTTCCTCACAGTCCAGCCTGGGCATTCACTCTTGTTTTCTACGCCTTAGCGAGTCCACTTTGGAAAACATCACCCATGGGAGAGGTGGAGGAGATTTTAAAAACTCTCACACACTCTCCAAGAAATAAACTTCGGTTCTTGCCAGCAGCTGCAGTTCATGCACAATGATGTCATCTTATAAAATGGAAATCGTATGCATGCAGTGTTGGGCAAACCAGTGGGACTTTGCACATGCTGCCATGCACAGTGAACGGAAACAAGCTAATCTGCCATTGATGCTGCACATGCATTAATGCAGATTCCAAACATGTAAATGCATGCTTGCTCTCCCATGGCATGCCAAAGCTACCTAGTGTATAGATTCCACATCCATGTTGTGAGAGTGTTAAAGGGTCAAAGTTCAAAGCATTATCTTTAGTTCCACCTCACCCACTCAGCATACATATTCACATGCGGTTTCATTGCTCAGTCAACTGTCAGTAGTGCCTATCTAGAATAATTGAATGGCAGTGATTACACTTTTTGAATAAATAGCTCTATGTCTCGCTGCTTTTTATGTGCCACTTTAACTTTTTCTTTAACCTGGAAACAGAATTGCATTACATATACGTGATAAAATTATGGCAACTGGGTCATCTTAACACCCTCCCTCGTCTGCCCTTTCTTCCTCTGTGGGCTGCTGGAGAGACAATACTGTATGTGTGCCTGAGCTGCCTTTTGTACTATTTTGGCCTCGTGCCTCCATTGCTCCTGTTTATGGATTGGACTGGTGTCGCCTACAGTGTTGCAGGGTTTTCTACCAAAACGCTAAAACATTTTTATGAGTCTTAGATCACATTTAATAGAATGGCTGCATAGTGGGAAAAAGTGGTGAGGTGTTCTTCAAGAGTATGTATGTGCAAATGTGTATGATGTCAAGAGTGGCAGGAGGTCAAGTATGGAGGGAGGTTTTCGCATACATTGCTTGTTTATGCACATTTAGGACATATGTTTAAAAATATACAAATGTGTGTGTTCATTTTATGAAGATGATGCCTACAGTTTCATTATGTACTTCTTGGCATGATTAAGAGAGGCGCTGCTCTTTTTACCCTGCCCCCTGAGGGGAAGGCAAGGGGTATTGTTTTTGGTATGGTTGGTTTGTTTGATTGTTAACACTCTAGCAGCAAAACCATTGCTTCAATTCGTACTGAATTGGGTTTGTAGATGGCCAATGACCCAGAATAGATCTGATTACATTTTGGGAACAGTAGGTCAAAGTTTCAATTTTATTGGAATTCTTTAAATCTTTTTTTTCCCCATTTACTTACAACCAGCAAAATTTCACGTCTGTAAAAACATGCATTTTGTTTCAATTTACTCCAGATTTGGCACATACATAGAAGCAAATGATATGACGACATCACCACATGCATAGACATAATGTCATCAACTGTATTGAGGGCAAAATAAGCTACAATACGTGCAAGGGGCGGGGTTGGTTGTGCCTGACACCACTTGTTTTTTTGTTTTGTTTTTTTTGCCAGCAACGCAAAACATAAACACATGGTATGTTTCCCATCAGCAGGTATCCTAGACGTCTTTGAAAGCTTTTGATCCCAGAATAAGCACTATAACTATGTCTTTAAATATTTCCGCCTGCCCTCAAAAGGTTGAAACTCATAAGATTAATTTTAATTCAACTGTTAAAGTCCAATATTAGACAAAGACCACTGTGCCAAGTTTTTCTTTCCAATACAATTAGTTCCCAAGGGTGCCGTAGCTTTGATTTGATTAAATTTGATCCCTGCTACTCAGATATCATTTAAGGTTCCTGGCGTCAGCACTATCTGTGTCATCAAGCAGACACAAAATGGGGACTTTTGTTGCATTTACTTGCTGGTGAAGTAAAAGGTCAAGAGATCAGTTGTTTTTTCATTCAAACAAAGTTCTGCAAACTTGATATTATCTTATAAAGCTTTATTTAAGCTTTTGAGTTGACTTCGTGACACAAAAACTGTGCGAGAAATCAGTCAATGTTCACTGATAAGAGATGGGAACTGAAGTGAGTCATTGATGCTAACAGCTGCTCTATTTGCCAGAGGGGGCTGCGTGCCTATGAATCCTCTTTGAGGTTAGCTTCTGGTCTCAGGAATCAAAATGTGATAACGCAATTTGCCATTGTTTAGTCAGAGGTATTACTAGTCTATATATATATATTATATATATAGTTTACTGTCAAGGAGGTTAATGACCAGAAGCCCAGACAGTGATTAAACATTTATGCAGGCCACCTAATCCCTTATATATCAAATAATCTCGGCAGGATAGGCCTATGACTGTCCAAGTCTTCTTACGTCTCTTCCCAAATCTTGTATCCCTGATCAGGCACCGCTGTCTTCAGGCTTTCATAATACATGTGGGAATTGTAATCCTCCAGACACTGCCTGTCTTTATATATCATCATCTCCTTAGAGTATTGTAGTACGCAGACATTTTAAACAATATGAATAGGTCCTGCCATGGTTTTAAAATAGCATATTAAGCACATAAAACAGGAAACTTTCCCTCCTGAATTCCTAGCATTTATGAGCAGACTCATTTCAGCTGAGGACAACTGCTTTAGCTGCTGTGGTAGGAGACAAGCTGCATTTGCCATTATATATGTGACTTAAACCAACTGTTATGAGCTGCACATTGCTAGCCAATATTACTAAGGAAGCAGAATCTTTTACCAGCATTCTGATATGTTGAAAAGCCTAATCCGGAGAGGCTTTTATAAGCTTTTAAACTGATTGACCATATCGTCATGGCCCCCAAAGCTCCTCCCAAAGTGGTGGTTTTATGTGCAGTAGCTGGCGACTGAAAAAAAAGGGTATAGGGGTTACTATTTTGCCACAGGTTGAACCTTACTTTGCCATAGTTCCTCCCCCTTCTGTTTCAATCTCCTCATTTGTATAATGCACAGAGAAACAAAGCCAAGACAGTATAAAGAGTTTTACTTCCTCTGGTGCTTTACCTCACAATCTACTCTCTAAATTGAAGGAAATAAGAGAATAGAATGATGGATCAATAAATCCTTACTAGCAGTGGCCCTTGTTGCAAAGCTCCTTTGCCACACTCTTTAATAGCCATTCCCATAAGACCTTCTTTTCTTCGTACCTTCCTCATCTGCTCTATTCTGTCTTTCAGTTCATCTGATTGATGTTACTGTGGCATCTTTGGAATCAAGCAAACGGCAGCTAAGGTTTTGTGGCTAATCGTTGATGCCTCAGGGTGCAACGATAGGAATAGGCTGACATTTTATCTGGAATGTAGCCACTATCTGTCTGGATACGTCTGTGTACTTTTGTACTCTCCCATTGTTCTGCTACTGTCTCCTGATAGTTGTTCAGTGCTCAATATGAACCTCAGGGTCTCTTTTAAAGATGATATTCCAGAGATCAATATGAATGAGTATGGTCATTGGGGACATGGCCCTATTTGGAACAAGTGCACTGCTGTGTAAGACTATGGGGGTGAACTATGGGCAGTGAAATCACATGACAGTCTGTGAGAGTGGGTCTGGTTTCAATCTCAGATAAATAAATCACAGCTTAATACCTGTCCCATATAATTCCGTCACTCCATGTGTGACTAGAATAAAGTATTGGAGGAGGCATAAACCAGGGTGTGCACTGCATCAGAAGGAAAAGAAGGAAAAGAGCTGATGGAAGTGGGAACTGTGGAAAGGTGGCAGCTTTGGATCAAGGGCCCAACACTCATACTGGCAGACAATAATGCAGGACCTGTCTGGTTTTTTTTCTTTTTTCACAGCTGAAGCTTGGGGATGGAAGAGTGGGATTGAGTTTCTCTGATTAGAAGATTGCATAGGTTGACGCGCCAGGATAAAGGGTGGTCAAGCCATGTCAGATGTAACCCAAGCTAGTAGCCAGTCTCCAGGTTAATTGGTAGGATTAAGGAGACAGGTGCTCATGACATGTCAGAGGACTGAGTTACACCTGACACAAAGGTGCTGATCGGTGTTTCATCTTGGCATAAAACTGCAACAAATGCCGCCATTGTGTTTTTCAGTTTGTAGCAACAGATGCAATCTTGTATGACTTCATCATACACGCATCAACCTGTATTCTTGCGCTGACAACGGCTGGCATTGTCTTACATACATATTTTAAAACTAGTTAATGCAAGTTTTTGTTCAAAGACCCTTTCAATGCGTTTCCATATAGACAGAAAAACATTCAGCTCGAACTGTCCTGATCTGAAAGGCTAATGTTTTGGGAAGGAGAGGATTAGGATAAGTCTTTAATTTGCAGCATCTTTCAGGATTGTTATGTACACAAGCCTTGGAGATTAGTCTGGCAAACAACTGCTAAATTAATGAGTGAAGATAAAGTTGCAGTGGTGTCCAAATACTTTCCTTACAGTGTCAGAAAGCAGTTTGCCATACTCACGCTCATTTTGTTAACGGGTTACTAATTGCTTTCTCTGGTTGAATTGTTGCCACCCACATAAGATAATGAAATCTGCCATACTTGGGATTTATCCACTAACTTGAACAACAACAGATGGTTTGGGTACTGATGTGCAACTGACCCTTTGTAAAAAAAAAAACAAAAAACCTCTGTACTTAGTAACTATGACTACTACACTCTCTGTTCATCTTCACCTGAAACTAAACACCTGAACAAAGCAGCTGATAAAAGAAAAGACTCTGACCAAACTACAAAGAGGCCATTTGGTCAAGCTGGACCAGAGCAATGCCTGAGGGTTTTGTGCTTTGTGATGTCTGGCCACGATTTCCATGTCACTCCTATTTTTTCACTTTCCCAGCCTCTTACCTTTTTTCTCCCCCCCCTTTTTTTTCTGAAACCCATTTATTCTCTTACAGAAACGTGAATGCCACTGAACCTTGGCAAGTGAAGCTGACAACAATGTAACACAGGCCACTCTCAAGCTAAACTGGATGGTATGAATTTGGAATTGTCAAGGAGAAAAAGAGAAAGAGCCCCTTTCACTATCATTGGCAGCTCCTTCTACTTCACTGCCTTGCCTCTCTTTTTCTCCAACCCCACTCATCCCATATGGGCCTTTTAAAACTTCATAACAGGTTTACAGCATGGCGGATTCATTTAACATTACATTACACCACAGGAGCCCCTGGCCTGCTGCCTCTAAACTGAGAGGGGAAAAGGAAAAATGACAGAAAGTAAGGTGGCTATGACCCAAAACTCCCAACCCACTCAGAAACAAGTGATTCAGTGTTCCTTTGCAGCCAACAATAGGAGCCCAAGCTACATGTTGATAATCCCTGCCGTGTTTTATGTGCTCATTAAGTATGGATTCATAATCGTGTTAAGAGCTTGCTGGGATGATCCGACATGGCAAGGACGGAGGCGGAGTCTTTGTGTAAACAAGCACCTTGCGTTAGCTCATCTTTCATTGCAAAGCCTTGTCCTGGGAGTTGATTAAATAGCTCTGGTTTAATGAATGAATAATGACAATGACTTAGATGTATATGACATGTCAGTATTTACATATTTGTGTGGTATCAGTAGATGAGGGCCATTTAGTTGATGCTTTTATCAGCGCAGTACAGATACACAAATATACTCTAATAATAGTTAATGAGTTTTGCGTGACGACGATCATTTTTCACGAATGCCAGCTTTCTGAATAATGTAGCATAATTCATCAGGATCCAGTGCAGTTTAATCAACACCACACTGGAAAGATGTCAACAAAAACTGACAATATATATATATATATATATATATTTATATATGACACTGTATGGCCTACACTTGCTGTCTATTGCAGAATACTAGACCCATCAGTGTTAAATAATGCTTGACTGATGCAGAAATATTAGAATCTTTGTTTCATGTTTCCTTATAAGAGTTTAGACAAAACTTAATCCAAGTAAAGTTCTTTGATTTCCCCCCAATGTTTTAACTCCATGGTGCTTCAGAGGACATTTTTCAGCTGCTGAACGTCTCTCAAACATGCATTTGATTTGCCAGGCTTAAAAATTCCCATGTTTTATCCGGTACATCTGATAGGCAGTTGACAGCTATGAGCCTGGTAATGATTGGTCGACAGAGGCTCTGTTTAACAGGCGATCAGTATGCTCAGTGATGGGTGAGGATTCCATTAGGGGGAAATTAGGAAACTCAAGAATAGGAGTAGCAGTAACGGCTGATATTAGACCTCTAAATCATCTGGCTCTCAAACCTTATAGCTGCCCAATCTGTCCTGCCTGCCCCTGTCTCTGCACTTATTCCTCTCTTTTTCTTGAGCTTGTCTTAGAGGCCTTGTCAGATTGAAAGAGCTTGATCAGTCAGCTTGTTCTCTGTGGACTCTTGGCCTAGTGGTTGATAAATCAAGCCCTCTTCTCTCACGGCACCAAAACACACATAGAGAGGAGCACACACTATCTACACTGTCTAGATCAGGGACTAGTGTTATTAATTTTGCAGTGTGTCTGCAGAGAGGCTCAAGGCTGTGTGAATGTGTGCATATGTGCATGTGTAAATGTGTTCAAAGGAAAAGCTGATGAAAAGAACCGGTAGACTAAACTTCGTATGTCAGCTAAAGTAAATGTAAAGTTTGAGCAAAAGCGTCTCATCCTGAAGCATACATGTTAAAATGACCTCTGGGCTAGTATGTGAACACAAGCACTTAGAAGATGTCGGGGTACATTGCTTCAGACATTACCTTGCTTGCACTTTGTACAAGTTTTGGATATTGCCAAGGTGAACTCACGCTTGAACATGTCAGGAGATTACCATGACTATTCCCTGTAAGTGTGTGATTACATATCAGTCACACAACATCTGTCCACATGAGTAGAGATTTTTTCTGTTGTGAACATTTTATTTCACATTTTGTCTCATTGTTTTCTCCATCCCTTGTTTCAGCCACAGAACCACCTAGATCGTTTGTTCCCCTTTCAAATGACATAACAGGAATGACTAACTTGGGTCCTACACCATGTTGTCCTGGGTTTTTGTTTCTGCTCAGGGAAAGTACAAAGGTCCAATATCCTCTAACACAATTTATATCTCTAGTAACTTACAAATTCTAGTATTTTTTTTTACTGTAAGTTTAACTTTTGCGTTCAAGTGTCACATCCCATTTTCCTTTAAAACTTCAGACACATTTCTGTTAAGTGAGTTGCGTACAAAAGGTCACGGTATCAAGCGTTTTCTTTGTTATATATTATTGCATGTGACATGGAGGTTGATGCCCGACTCGCCTTCGTCAGAGTACGACCCTTTGGTTCAGGTCACTGAGCATACAAGGACCATGACAAAGCAGTAACACTTAGCAAGAGTAACTCTCTGCGGGACCCCTTAATGTTGTCACATGCATGACATAGCAGACATCCAGACTTCCATGCAGATGATGATTGACAATGAAAATTTGGTTGCTATCTGCACTTGTAACTCACAGTTTGTGCAGGGCTAAAGATCCTGAGTTACATTGTAGAGCTGAAGTAAAGGGTTTATACTAAATGAGCATTTGCAGACAAATCTTGTTACTTAATGAGCTGTATTAAGATAATAGTCCAAGATCATTTGAGGAGTAGATGCCTGCTTCCTTAACCACAGATTTGACATGAGGTTTGATGTTACTTTGATAACAGAAGATGCTTCTGCTAACCAACATCTGGTGCAAAATTAGAGTGAATAAGATACTTTAAAAAAAAAAAGATTATCTTCATTTCATCCCTTGTTGCTCAGTTCAGTGAACATTTAACATAAAACTACATGAAAACAAAGAGAAAGGCAAAGAAAAACAAAGAAATTAATCCTGGTGTTGATCCACCAATGAACTAAAACAGTCAGTTAAATAAAAAAAAAATAAGCAACAACATACAATTATTATTCTGTTTTAAGGAACTGAATAAAGACAAAACTGACTTTATCCCAATGCACCTAAAGGGTAGCTGTTAAAGGAATTGAGAATCTTTGTAAATTATGTTAGGCTAGTGACCTTTCTAGGCCCCCGCCCCTGTAATGTCGAAGCTTGTGCCAGTTACCACATTTAGCTCCAGGATCCGAGTCAGAAGGAGAGCTGTGTGCCAGTAATGAAGTGAATGGAGAGGCTTTATATACTGAAGATTCATATTGAATGAGAATAATTTTTGAGCTCATAAACATGAGAGTATTTAGGAATTTCCTTTGGCCTGAAAAACTATAGGTACTTTGTTCTACAGCTGAAGCATATCCTGACCTAAGGGGAGTGTTTTAATAGTGCGAGAAAAGAAACACATTTTAAACTGCTGCAAATGCAATTGACGAGGAAGAATTTGATTAAGAGGGCGGTAATCGAGTCAGTGTGCTATAACCAGAGGCCTGGTGCTGCGAACTCCTATTGCACAAGTGTAACGAGAGTGAATTTAGCACCCGGCGTGGGCATTTTGTTAATCCAGCTCTGTAATTTAGTCCTTCCTCCCCCAACTTTCAATTATCATTATCATAAAATGAAGTGAGGCCTGAGAAGCTCTACGTGCAGCAAAGTTTTATCCAATTACCCGCTCCACAGCTTTGTGTTTTCATCTCTTTTAAAGATGGATTTTGAAGTTCCTCCAATGTCCCCTTTTTGCTTCGAAAGACTATATGCTGGATTGATCAGATATTAAGAGCAGCATATTGTACTCCTTTTTAACAAGTTAATATAAGTCACACGAACCTCCTGAATGTGTACTTGGCAGCTCAGTATCATTCATTCTGCCATACCTTAGCTGTAGCTGCCAATTCAGGCTGTCATAATGGTGGTTTAGAGGACTGATGGTGACGGTATTGGTGTAATAGTACAAATACTCAACATTCTCTATTCTCAGAGGCTCATTTCAGGCCCAGTTATTTGAAGAGGGGATATGAGTTTTTTTCATCAAGCAAGCTTTTTTT